>JAGVSP010000200.1:40000-197774 GCA_022494985.1 Micrasema minimum | reverse complement strand
TAATGTTGATTAAATCTAATAGTTTCAACTTGATTGGATACTAAATAAATAAATACTTACGTTAGTGTAGGGCACCGATTGCAAAAAATCTCTTAAATACTGAATAAACAAAACTCAAAGATTTATAATGTATAATTTTATTATAATTTTCTTTGTGTTTTAATAAATATACATAAATTATATCTAAACCTTGAAAATCTTTGGTCCGGTTTATTTCTAAAAACGATTTGTTCGTTTTACGTGCATAATAAACGAATAAAGTATTTGGAACAGTTGAAATTTATACGCGTTATAATTTACATTGTTAGAAATATAATAACTAATAACCTTCCTCCCAGTACTTAGTACAATAATTATTTATTAGGTTCGGGCACGTCGACAAATGTGGACTTGTTCCAATTATTTCACTATTTGCGTAGGAGGACTTGGGTTCGTGACTATTCGAAAATGCACACGTAATAAATTTATCGTGTCAATGTTACAAATTACAAATAAGAATATTTCGTGCGTGAAATGGACACCATTTTGACGTTCACACGCTAGTTTTTTTTTCGACCTCAGCTTTCAAAATTCGACACAGTGATATAATAAGCATTCGTAATAAATTACGTTATGTTGGTACGTTATTTAATGTGGATATTATCAGATTTAAATTATTTCACAAACGAGTCAAACACCTTTGTGCTCGTTAATTGACATGGCATTTATTATGGTTACTTAGTTGTAAACCCAAAGTTTGTTTGTTACATCCTATGTTAGATTAATGTATAACAAATACACGATTTTACAAATAAATATTGTCATGGTTTATGGAAAATAGTTTAAACTTTTTTAAGTGCGCTGTGCGCTGATTGCAGGGTTTTAGTACCGACCCGCAATGGGCGCACAAATTTTGGGGAGCGCGCTTTGCGGTTGCGGGCCCTGTGGCTTGGAATGCTCTCCACCAGAAGTGCGCAACTGTGAGAGTAAATTGATGTTTCGAAAGAAACTTAAGACCCATTTGTTCTCTAAATCTTTTGATTAATTTTGATAGTAGTATTTTCTACTCAGAAATTGAGTTTTCATTCACTTTAAATTTTCCCATTTAATTCAGTATTTGAAGCGCCCTTGAGGTATATTTTATACGAAAACGTTGCTATATAAATTATCCATAATAACAATTATAATAATAAATTTTTTGACCAAAAATCTAACCTATCAGAATGCTGAACCTAGGAACTAGGTGTGGTATTTTGAATAATATCTACTACACTGTGTAATATGTAACAAAATGAATCATTCTCTCATAAATCTGGTACTTTATTGGTATGACACCATTATTAATCTGTTTTTGATTAGTTAATAAATATAATATTTCCATAAAAAAATGCAAACTTTAAATTAATATGTTTTTATGACGATTTACAGGCCCGTATAAACGTCAGCTTTTATCTGTAAAGTATAAATAACAAAACTCCATAAAATGTGTTTAACGTATGGCTGTAGAGATGTACGAATTGAAATGTTTAATTTACATGCAAATTAATTGTTTATTGCAGTGTGCTGCCGCGGGCATTCACCCGAGGATGGCCCAACTGGAGACTCTGGAGGCCAAGGTGAGCTGAACCAATCTAGATTACATTATTTGCCGAACCAATCTAGATTACATTATGTTTGATATTATTGAAATCCCAACAGAGACAGAAACTCTGGAAACGAATGTGAATTATATGGGCGTTTTCAGGGCTTATGACCTGTCATTGGCTGGGTTAAGTGGCCACTTGATTTACTACGACATTCCCCATGCCGCCCATCATCTGATAATTATATATGCCAAATTTTTGAAACTACTATATATTGAACTCGTCTTCAACGTTCCACTGGTGATATCTGTTGAGAAGATTGCTAAACATTCTTTGGCAATCATCTTTATTAGTGTAGGTTAGGCTTTTTTCGTTTCCAGAGTTTCTCTGTCTCTGTTGGGATATCAATAATATCTGATATCACCCCAGCATGGGTATAATCAAGTAATTTGTCTACAAGTATTTGTACACGTTCAAAATGTTGTTACATTATGTTTATTTATTCACATATCAATACTCGGAGAAAAATGTATTGCCTGGCTCTTAGCTTGAAATACGGTTGAAAAGGGATTGCAGCTTCCAGCCAAAATAAAATAACTTATAAATATCGATGTCTTTTTCTGCTATCTTATTCCATAAAGTATTTACAGGGCAAGGGCATCCATATTCCCGTACTTCAAGGATTTGTAGTAGGTGCCTACCTATCTCAAGTATTACCGTAAGCTGATAAGTTATCGCGAAACTAGTTTCCCCCGCATTTAGTGCACTCGTACTTGTTTGCGAATATTAAATATTCATCGGTTCATTCCGATGGATATTATATTACCGATCCACCTGCCACGCCCCCCAATACTGGATTAGATTATAAGATCATATTTCGGTCGTAAATTTTTACGACCTCACGCTCCGAGGGTCGATTACATAACAATACCGTAGATCTGCAAGTGGTTATGTGAATCCTTAATTAATTCAAACTTTGAAACCGTTCTTTTTTGCAATATAATGTTCGAATCGATATTCGAAATTTGGACCATCCAAAACGAGCGGATAAGCAGGAAACCTGAGAACCCAAAACGCATGGACAAGCACAAAACCTGGGGTCCCCATATTAACAAATGAAATCATTTTACATTTCTACTGACCGACAAAAGAAAAAAAAAAATGGCGTCAGACGTTTTTTGACTCAAGAAAAATAAAATAAAATATAAATAACTAATTTCTTATTCACTTATAACCCAAAAAATTATGTTGTTTATTTTGTTCCTATACTTACGGTAATTCTTTGCGTCATCAACAGCATTGAGGTTTCATAATAATTATTACGCGCAACATAGAACAAACTGTTACAATAGAAAATTCACAAACAAAAAGTAAATTCATCGGATATAATAGTTATTGCATTGATTGTTCTCCAAGCAGAATACAATTATTAGGATCCACTTGATCTGTGAGACGGTTCTTCAATATCCATTGAAGACTTGGTAATAAATTATGCCATCGGCAACAGTATTTTTACAGTATTAAATTACTGTTTTAATTGCCTCTTAAGACCTTCCTAAGAACACACAATGACAACCATGTTTATATACGGAAGAGCTTTATATTGCACTCTCCAATTTAATTAATATGGCCATTTTGATAGGCTAGATCTAGAAAAAGATTACTTTTGAAACCGTAAGAAATGCCAACACACAAAACAAAACCGTTAGCTAAATATTTTAAACAAACATAATGAAGATTATATTAACTTATTTTAAGGATTGAGAAATAACTTAACATGATCTTCTATTTTAAATAGCGATTATACAAGTTCTGAGTTTGTACTGAATCAAGTAAAATAAATATAAAGGGATTTGCTTTAGGTATTTGAAATAATACGTCTTTTTCAAATTCATTGTATCTATATAAGTATTTGTTGAAATATAAAGCACAAAAAGAAAGTACACCATATTTATTACGTGTTAAACCCATATTTTACGCCAGAGATACGGGACGCGGACCTGACTTGGGATAACGCATGAAAACTGGCGACAGATCGCTTAGCGTGGGGGCGTAAACAATAAATGTATTAAAATATGATATCGGCGTCCTCCGTAGCGTAATGGCTAAGGCGCTGGACTCACAATACGGAGGTTCCGGGTTCGATTCCCTGTGAGAATTGGGCCTTCTGGCCTGTAGAGGTGGTTAAAAAAAAAAAAAAAATTATCAAATTGTTATGAAAATCAGAGAATTGAAGTTATCGACAAAAAAGACAATTTAGATTCTACTAAAACATTTGTGAACTAGGATTCAATATGTTAAGTACCTAATTTACATACTTAATTACTAGATATTAGTTTTGTGATACCTTTTACTCTGCCTTTAACTAATATTTATCCTTCATGGATTGACCCATAGATATATCATACTTTGTCTAAGGATTAATCAATCCTTTGAAAAATGTAAACTTAGAAAATTAGAAAATAGGTATTTTTATTTGACTAAGAGGTTTTTATTTCACGAGTAGGTATCGTGTATTTTAACCGACCACTTTTTTTTTCAAAAGTTCTCTGAAGTTTCTGTGTTTACACAAAGTGGGACAGAACAACTAAGCCGCAGGAAGCTCCGGCAGTGATCTTATCAAGAATAAGACCAGTTTTGAAAACAAAAATTAGAAAGTAATAAAATAAACTAACTCGAAAGTGCATCTTCACTGGGTTGATTCGAGTTTAAGTCAAATTAAGCTTTGAAAAATTATGTTCTTACGTAGATTCTCTCAAGTTTTTTAGGTGAATTCTCATAAAAACGTCTTTTAATTTGCATCCTAATCGGTGCTCATTTTGTAATTTTTCTTTCTTTAGTTTATTTTTTATCTCAGTTAAATTTGTTTCGTAGATTTACATTAATCGATACATGGAGTAACAAAACTCATAGTACAACTCAAAAACTGGTGACTATATCATATTTGGAGTCGAATGTCTAACTTGGTTTTTAATCTGAGATTTAAAAAAAATGATTTTTCTTCTCATAAAAGCCCTCATTAGTACCGCAGATTGTAAAATTGCAAATTTACATTAAAATGCTGTTGTTTATTTATCAATTTGACTAAATACATTATATTATTTGATAACAATTTGCAAAAATTTATCGGAAAAAAATCAACCTCGTACTCAATAATCTCGAAAACAATGGGTCAAATAAAACAAATTAAATTTGCCAAATAGTCTCTAAAAACTATGTAGATTCACTGATTTCCCGCTTGTACATCGAGTTTTAATACACCATGTATAAAATAAATTATATGGGCCGGTGTTTTCAAGAGAACACGTATCTTTTCCTCCCAAATTTTCCCCTTCTTTTTTATCAAGTTGTGGGATTAATTTTGATGGTATACACCTAGTGTTTGGTATATCAAGTCCAGTGTGTCTCGGTAATTTATTATATTTTAATTTCTAAAACTACAATCGCGTCGCCATACATTTTTTTACGTGTTTTGAATAAAAGCACTGTTGATTGACTTAATCCATGTTTTTATATCGAAGTATGTATATAAAAACCTCATAACCTAATGGGGGAGGGATTTCATCGACCTTTGAGAAACTGGTTTCTTGAATGGCATGTTTAGTCGTAAACACATTCGTCACGTAAGTAGACATAATTGTACCAATAAAAATATTTCTTATTATTTAAATTCCCTGCAAAAAATAACACACTAGTGTAAACAATTTGCGAAGTATTTCATAAGTTATTTTGATTACGTTCTTTCCCTTTTTTTTGCCATGAAAAAAAACGCTAAATTATAATACCTATTGTTGATGGTAAAATAGACAAATTACTTGATGTTTTTTAAATGAAAGCTCCACCCTTTCCCTAGACTGTTTTAAAGACTATTGAGTCTATTTTCAACCCAGCACAACTCAATCGATTTTTTCATCAAGCTAAACCGCGATTTTAAGATTGTTAGTGTGATAAAAACACGGATTAATTTACGTAATGTATGAGAACAAATGCTTTCATTACCCCTACCACTGACTCGTTGGAGGGTCCAACGCCTTGCACAGCGCGGGTGTAAACTGTGCAACTATGGAACATATGGGTTCAACTGGAGGTGATGTTTTGATAAAGTAAAGAATTAATTAAAATCACATTTTGTATGTTATTTAATTTTGTCGTGGATCCTTCCCATAGTACCAATTTCTTGGTCACAGTAAAATGGAAAAATAATTATATTCCTTCTATTACACTAGCAATTATTGGTCTTAAAGGGGGTTGTTTGTCACATTATCGTAAAATTTAAATAACAATTAGGTTTATAAGCTTATTCAATAAGCAAACGAAAAAATAATTACAACATTTTGGGCGTGTTCAAATACTTGTACACAAATCTGAATTTCCCAAAATGTTGTATAAAATCCCTGGTCTAAATATAAGTAAAATAAATTGCAGAGTCATCTGCAGGCGATTACTAGTACTTAATTTAACTCGTTCAGTCTTAATTACAAAAATAAAGTAATTTGCTAATAAATACTAAACTTCATTATCAATGCATAGATGGAGCTTTCAACTCGCTGGTGGATGATTCTCGATTCGTAACATATATACAAAATCAAAAATGTTACCTGGTGTTAATATTCGCTAAGCGGAATGGGAAATGTTGTAGTACCTACACAAAGTGGCCACTTAACCCAGCCAATGACAGGTCATAAGCCCTGTAAACGCTCAAATATCCATATTCCTGAATTTGAAAAAATTCTACCTCATCTCTATAGGGATATAAAATGAAAAAAAAAATCTCATCTTAAAAAGATCGCGGAAGGTGGCCCAGTGGTGGCGTCGCGGTCTCTGAGTCTAGTAATTCCGGTTCGAATCCACACTCTGCCACTACAAGCCGCTTAGGTTTTATTGAAAATATTGTTTACAAATCGAAATATTTGCAAATATTTATTGCCCACATTGACCAAATTAAAACTATTGACTAAAAAGCCGCTCACATTTGCATAATTTCCAAACGCAATAAAAACAATGTTTAGGTCCCAAGGTGTCCACCAAGTAATGTTGCTTGCATATTCTAAGGTGTCGATTCTAATCAACCGTAGCGGGATTTAGTTTACAACGTTCCCCGGTTTTTCTCTTCTGCAGTATACGAGTATGTAGGTAATGTATTTGAATCCGCGTGATGTAAGATATAATTATTTCTGATCTCGGAATCTGAAGGCGGTCCGGGGGGCGTATGAAGGCATTCCTGAAGTGAACCGACACAGGTACACATCCACACCTTCACTTTGTGTATATAAATAGCTAGGGCTCGTTCCTTCAGATAGTGCGCTAACTTTGTACCAATAATAATGAACAATGTTGAAGTGAGATATCGACGCAAGATATGAGAGAAACGTAAATTAATTCGTCTAGTATTATTATTCAAGAAAAGATTCTCTAAAAAACGAAAGTATTTAAATTCATAAATGTTGAACATACTATAAATTGTATTATAGGAAGTCAACCCTAAGGGTCGATTTTTCGTTTTCGATTGTCGACTTATTGATTTTCATGAATGTTGAAATAAAATAAGGGTCCTATAAAGTTTAAATCAGGCGGTGATAGTTTTGTAGACTCTACCACGATTTTTTTTCATTAGAAAAAGGTTTTTTACTCGTTTGCTTTCTAAACGTCGGCGTCGCCGTCGGGTTGAAGCTGCTGATGACACTATATCTATCTATGCGCATTGAATTTTTATTTATGACGATTTACATTGATTTATCTATCTGTGAGAGAGTTGCACATGCGTAATTTTGCATGGATGTTAACAATCTTCGCCTTATATAATAAAGTATTACTTGGCGAAAATAATTAATGTTTTGCTAATAGAGGAATCAGATGAGAGGCGTTCGCAAATGGTGTAACCAATGATTGCAACAAATTTGTTATAATGCATGCGATAATAATTTATTGCAAAATGTACGAATCTAGTAACATTTTTCATTGATATTCCGTGTGGGAAGACCTCATACAACGCAAAAGCTCTATGGTTAAGTGAAGGATTTAGCATATTAAGTTAATAAATCCTTGAAACAAACACACTTACCTCAAGCATCTAATAAATATTATTGAGAATGCCAAAGAATTAAACTCGTCCCTAACATAATTTGCATGAATTTAGGTCTTTTTTAAGTGTTTCTAAAAGCGGAGGCGAAAACATCATTATATGTACCTACTAACATAAATATGTAGGTATTTATCGTTATTAGCAACCTGCAAATATCTGCATTCTTTAGCTTAGTGGTAGTCAATATGGTTTTCATTTAGAAATTACCTGTTTTAGGCCAAGACAAAACCCATATAAGGATGGCATTGGGAGTTCAATACATTGAAATTTTCTTTTATTCATTATTATAAAAAAATAATACTGCTTAAAAGTAATTTCAACAGATAATACTGCATCTCCAAAAAACCTAATAGTTGCATAACATCTATTGTCTATAAAACAGCAAACACAAATAGTATAATAATGATTTTGCAATCGTTTACAATTTACTTTGTCGCCGCAGCGTCCTTTGATATGCACACTGCACAGTCATTCAGCGAAAGCGTTAGCGATGCAGCTTGCTGGGCCATCACTACGTATGCCACCCGAGAGTCTTAACAGTGAGATTGCCCATTTTACAAGACATCAGGTTCTCGGCGTCCTGGATGTCCACTATAGACAATCCGTCGGCAGTTTATGTAGAAACTACGGGACGTAGACATGACTTGAGGAATGCACGAGAGCTGGCGGCCGATCGCTTGGCTTGGTGGTAGTTTGTGGAATCCATATGCCCCACATGGGGAGCGGACATGGAATGATGATGAGTATAATTTAATTTAACGTACTAGGCTAACATGCTAAGATAGTAAAACATCGGATTAATTAACTTCGGATGTAATGGCGCGATGAAAAAAAAAAAAATAAACGTAAAATCATCCCACACGATAAAATTACACGAGTAAGATGTTCAGATTAATTTAAATATTCACTTTCCGCTTGGAATTAATGGTGCACATGTAATTTGAATAATTTATTTCCGCTAATTAAAAAACTTTGTATCTAAATAGATATTATAATATAGTAAATAGTTAAAGATAACGCCCAAACAGTGTATCTTTATAATTAAGTACATATTTACAAATATATCGACAAGGTCATCACTTAAATTGACACACCCACGATAACATTGAAATTATTTTATTAGGAGTTCTAATGAATACGAAAGAAAAAATGTTTCATTATATTCTCACATTAGGATGACATGTTTAGTAACAGCTTATTATCATTTGTTATTTGTGTAATGATAATTAAAACAACTTTAACATACATGCGGGCATGTTAGTTTTACATCCAACGCAAAAAAATTATCTCTAAAATCAAAATATTTTAAAGGTTTTTTTGGGGGCATTAAATCTGGGTGGGAAGCACCAATAAGTATCAGAAAAATAAATCACATTAATGACGAGCATGTGACATCAATCAATCGAAAAATAATCTGTAATAGATTGTACTGATTGACGTCATATACGCGTCGAAAATGCGATATATTCTACCGACACATCACCAATAATGGTGATCCTGATCCCAGCCCAGGTATGAGTATAAACGGATAAGTATAATAATCTGTTTAAAATAAATAGTACGAGAAATTGTCAGGAAAATTCCTAACATTTAGACCTCATATTTTTTTACTACATAATATATATGTTGTATTACTCTTACCTACATGTTTTAGTGACATTATTTTATTTATTTATTTATTTTAGCTTGTACATTGTGAGTTTTAAAAAATATATAATAATAATGTTCCCTCACCGGGATATCCCGTGATATTATGAGTAAGAAGTACAAATATTAATGAATTTTATTCCACATATTTGTCGGTAGTAGGAACAAAAATATTTATCATAGGCTAGAATTTAATTAGTAAAATGGCCGTTCCAACAGTATGAAAATGAAAAATGTCCGTAAATATTTCACTTAGATTGGTCATATGCTCCATCACGTCAAGTTATCTACTTGATGAATAGGTTTGAGTTAACTGATTGCTTTAATTTATCATCGAGTTAATTACTACCCTGGACGGGTGGGGTAAGTAAGCATATAGTATTATTAGAGAAGCAACGAATACCACTTTTACGAATTCGAATACTGATTGCACTATTCGACAAATACGAAAAAAGCTGCACTATAAGTCAAAAAGTACTTAAAACGGTACTAATCCAAATTAATAACATTTAATTTTTAATCTAATAACATTGCAATCGATTTTTTTGGCGACAATCAATTTATTTTTTTCTGTTTATACATAATATATTATATATACATGTTATGACCTATCAGAAGATACAGTGAAGAGTTTTACATAAAAATATTTTCGAGCAAATTTTTCAACGCAGTCAAAACCTGATTTACGAATGTAAAGAAAGTATTCGGCGAATGCGAATATTCGGTAATTTGATGGTCTTCAGCGAATACAAATATTCGTATTCGTGACATCTTTTATTCCACATGATGGCTAAATTAATTAAGGGTGTAAAGAAATTAGAATCTAAACTAATTGACATAATCCCTTATATTTAGGTACATGGGTAAAAAAGATACAGCAACGAGCTTATATGTGATTAAGTTTTTGAATGTGGTCGGAATAATCGACGCGCGTCTATGAGAAGGTGTATGAGTTTGGAGGTGGCAATGAAATGTACCAGGACGGAGTGGTGTGGCGTTCTTTCTTCTCCGATTACCGCTTCGGAGAAATGGCGTGATTGTTAGTTTATTGTTAGTAATCACAGTTTACATAAAAAAACGTCAGGCTGACCATTCAACATTCCATACAGTTTTCCCTTTATACTGGACAGTTAGCAAATTGCACAAGAAACTGTACAGCTTTCTGTGCCGTATAAAGTGCGCTTTACAATTTTTTTACTGCCTTTGTTCCGACTTCCGACTAAGATTTTCTAATGAATTAAGTTTCTCACTTTTATCAATAAGTTGAATAAAACTTATAATTTTAGTATTTCAAATAATTTTGGCTACTTTTTTAATATTATGTAATAATATTTTGCTATTAGTTTTAGAGAAAAATGTTTTTTGGCAAAAATTTTTAGTAGTTTATTTCTGCCACTACACTAAGTAACTTATATATCATCTGTTTCAGTTTATTAGAACTAATATTCATTGTCACACTCATTTAAACTATAGTTTCTAAAATAATATAATAAAATATAT
The DNA here is from genome assembly GCA_022494985.1 of Micrasema minimum. Lineage (NCBI taxonomy): Eukaryota > Metazoa > Arthropoda > Insecta > Trichoptera > Brachycentridae > Micrasema > Micrasema minimum. Next base: position 186,983 of record JAGVSP010000200.1, on the reverse strand, counting down.
CCTATCCTATTTTTTCAACTGCATCACGTAAAAATTCTTATATAGTTTTATGTTTTCTACATATTAATACATAAGTTCTAACAATGTTCGTAAGGCTCTCATCCAGTCAAAACTTGAATTACGAATGTCATGAAGGTATTCGGCGAATGCGAATATTTGGTAATTTGATAGTATTTAGCAGATACGAATATTCGGTGTACTATACCTAGGTACTGAGGGGGGATAACGAACCCACCATCCACCCGCAGCTGTTATAGAGTCCTGGGGGACTCTCTGTCAGCTGCACATAGAGGAAAAATATTCTACTATTTCATCTACTCTATGCAGTTTAGTAGTGAGGGGGGAGGAGATATATATTTATATCCCCCCCACCCCTCTAAGGTTACCCCCCTCAGTATCTCCGTTCAATTTATTCAGAAAAATAACATTTACAATTATGTACATATAAAACAAAACATTGAAAAAAGTAACCAAAGTAATTTACACATAATACACGTATATACAAAATAAATCATAACAAACAAAAGTAACAAGAGAAGAACTGGGAAGCCAGTGGACGGAGAAAGAGAGGAGGGTCCATAACACCAACCCCGCAAGGGGAGGACAGCACATACACGCAGTGCCTTCCGCTCGAAAGGAAGCACAGTCCAAACCGAAATCAGCGCACATTCAGGAGCAGCTCATGCAGCGACCCTGAGGATTTCCCAAACGCGACACCCAGATTCCGACAAACCGTTTGAACAAATAAAAAATATTACTATTATGCATCAGATCCACATTCCACGCTGGTCTCATTACCCCCTGTCAAACCATTTAACATTTCGTCCTTGGCATCATCCATTAGAGTACAATTCCACAGAATGTGGTCCTATCCTAACCTAGGTACTATCTATGTATATATTATGCCTTGGTAGTACATAGGTATATATTTTTAGTAGATTTGTATATATATAAGTATCGAAAACTTTAAGCGCTTCTGAAAGTTTAGATTTGAATTGTCCATTTGCTGTTTGTATAAATTACTCTGTAAGTATTCATTTAAGTTAAAATAATGTTTTTATATTTTTATTTTAATCGCAATAATTCATAATTGAAATGGCGATTTATTTACATTATTCGGCATGTACCTACCTATACACGTTTATATATCAACATGTATCATTTATGACAGATAGGTACTGCATACTGTAATCACGGGCTGCTTTTTGCGACTCCCGCTGGCTGGTGTTGCTCCTCAGCTAGATACACATTATGCAAAGGGACATTGTTTCTGGAAGGGTCGATTTCATCGAACCGGGGCCTTCTAGGCGATTCGTCATTTAACCAAGACTTCCATTTTAGTATATTTTTATATAGTCGTGAAGTTTCTAGAAAACTCTTCTTTATTCTGATTTTATTACAATTAAAATTAAACCGCAGAAACGTCAAATTCATACAAACCAGTGAAATCGCTCGACTAAATTGCATTAAGGCTACAGATTATAAATACTAGTAACATTTAAAAAAAAACACTTTAATTTTGACACAAACTCAAAGATTATTCAATGCGGTATAATAAATCTTTGTAAACTGAGCTTTACTTCTCAGATTTACGCGTGTCGTAAAGAAACCACGACTCCATCTTGTATCCAACCCCTTTCTAATAACGCTAAATTATACGCTCATCATTCACTCAAAACAAAATGGCAGAGCCTCTAACGAAATCGTGGACTAAAAGAAGTCTGAATTATTGTTTTGTTTTGCATCGCAAAAAAACTTCTAAAAGTTGTTATTCGCTAAAGGCGTGCGTGCATGAAATTAAAGATAAAAATCCCAATTCTGTGTCGTTTAAAAGATAAGGTGTTTCATATTTATTAACTACATACCTTTTTCTTATTTCAAGAGACCCGTAATTTTTAAATTATTTTATGTTTGCTGGGTAATATGGATACCGTAATTGTTCATTTAAATTAATCTTAGGTCTAATTCTTCGATGACTGTCATTATTATATTTATATAACCATTATGGTTATTATTTTTTTAAATAACGTTATAATTTACTTATGCGTTCGCTGTGGTGATTTTTTCTCAAGCACTTAGTATTATCTATGGTCTAGTGGAAGAACCTAGAGATTCTAATTCGGATTCCACTCCACCACAACTTGTTTCCCTCTTTCTAGCGCCGCTATATCTGATTACTTGAAAGCAGCCCAAAAAATTTTAACATTTGAAAACATCATTAGAACTCAAAATGCTTCTTTTCAATTTAAAAAAAAAAGTTTTTTCCTGTAAACATTGCGTTTTTCACAATTTTATTATTTAAATGTAAGTATTTAATTAAGTTTAATTAAATGTTGTTCCCATACTTATCTCCTACCTTATACTTATTTTCTGTAATAATCCGAGAAGATTATATCGAACTCTTTCATCATCCAGATATCATCTTTAGTAATACGGAGCCAGTGTAAACTCATTGTTCCCTGTAAGATATATCAGCACCAAAATGTACGCAGACCACAGACAAGAGAACAAATTACGCGGCAATTTTTCAAGTTCTCGTCTACACCCAATCAAAAAGGCGGGCAGTTGAAAAAATGGATTAAGATTAATCTCTTAAACTATGTTTCAATTCAAGCTTTGAGCTGCATGCAATCTCGCACTGTCGTGCCAAGCCTAAAACGCAGTAAGGTTTAAATAGTTTATTTATTTTAGTCCCGTAAAAATATTATTGGCTTAACTGTACATGAAGAGCCCATATTTTTTATTTTAAAACCACTTTAATAAACCAGGAAGCTCAGTTCTCACCGGGAATTGAACACGAAACCGTCGCATCGCGAGTGCGGCGTCTTAGCCATTGTGCTACTACGGAGGTCGAATTTTGACAACATTTTTAGTACGTACGACACGTACGTATATGTTTTTATACCACGGGGACCTCTAGCTTAAGTTACAGTTAAGCCAACAACAAGCTGATATTTTCGCTTTTTAAGCTTGACACGGCAGGGTGTTGCAACTACAAAAAATATACATGGTGTAACAAAACTCGTAGTACAACCCGAAAACTGGTGTATCTCTATCATATTTGGAGTAGAATGTGTAATATAATATGATTTTTAATTCAAGGTTTTAAAAAAAATGTTTAAGTAACGCAGATTAAGTAAAATTGCATGAATTTTTATTGAGATTCGGTTTTTTATTTTGTGTTCTTTATGAATAGTATTATTTTACTAAAAAAATTATACTTGATAACAATTTGCAAAAAATTATCGAAAAAAAATCTTCAATTTTCTCGAAAACCATGGATCAAATCTAAACATTTTACTCTTCAAAATCGACTCCATATATGATGTAGATTCACTGGTGTCCCGCTTGTACATTGAGTTTTTCATGGTGTATAGGACATTTTTTTTTCTTCTTAATAAATAAGAGTGGTGTCCTCATAAATGTATTTAAACCATCTCATTAGTAAGTCTTGTTAACAGATGGCCAGCATAGAAGTGTCACTGTCCATGACCCCCCGGCGGCGGAAGAGCAGCCTGCTGGGGAGGGGCGCCCCCCTGCCCCCGCCGGCTCCCCAGCACCCGCCCCCGCCCCTGGACCCCGTGGACCCCCTCAGGGGGCACAAGGAGCACCCCATACAAAGGTATCGATAATTTTGGATAACACTAAATAATACAAAGTATCGCAGCATGAATACCTACTATACTGCAACAAGTCATTGATGTCGAAGATGAACTGAGAATTTCATGTTATAGCCCACACCGCCCGCCATATTTCTGTGTAAGAATTGTTGCTCTATCTTTTTCCTATATTGAGATATTAAAGTTTAAAAAATCAAATTTCAATGAAACAGTACTGAAATAAAATTTAAAAAATAATTTATTTCGGTTTCCTAAAAGATAACTTTTTTGAGTTAGTGCAATTTAATATCCCTGGTTATATATTTAATATGATTATTAGTGGTGTACCAATACATAGCTACGTAAATTATATTATTTTTTTATCTTAACTAGCTCATCAGGTTAGGAGGCCCAATACAATGCAGTCTTCGATGTACCATTAGGCGCGGATAAGGGAATGAATGAATCAAATCTATAAGAAATGTCAAATTATTGATCACGAATGACTAGTTGACATCGTTACTACAATACTAAATTTCGTTAGGTTTTTTTTTAAATTTGCTTAGTTACGGTACAATATGTTGGGTATTTGAATTTTCCGGATACCCTTTTTTTGGTTTACAAATCATCACAATAATTATTGTTTGTGAAACAAACATTCTTTAAAAGGAAATGAAATAATTACTTTACAAATTAATAGAATTTATTTAAAAGTAACTACCGAAAATTTCAAGACCTTCAACTTAGTGGTAACATTTTTAGTCCCCGAGTTATTGTTTCGTGTATTTATGTATAATAAGAAAATAAGAAGTTGTTGTGAAAAATATTACAGCATTATGAAAAAGTTTATTACAAAGTAACGGAATGTGTTATTGTAGCAATATGTTTTACTTGTTTACTGTCATGAGTGTCTTTTGATTGACTTTTTTCAAACTAGGCATCCTGATTTTCATGCCAGATTTAGAACTTAAACTTATAGTCAGTTCCAAGATTCGACCAGTTGGCACGCACAGTTACCATTTGGTCACGAAGCCATTCATTAAAGATAAACGCCCCGCCGCGCCGGGCCGCCCGCGCCCGTGTCCTTTTAATATTACAAGCGAAAACTTTTAGTGAGTAGAACTGTGAGTTCAAAAAATAAAATATGCAGATCAAAATTATTAAACGAATATAAAAAATATTTAAGAAAAAACGCACTATTTTAAAAACTACTTAAAGGTATTTATATATTTTAAAACAGCCAACCGGTTTCGGAGATACTACACCTTCTACAGGGCTTTGTATAGATAATAAATTAAAATTAAGGAAACTACCGAGTGAGTGCTACAAACATTGAGTAAATATAATACAACATGCAGATATCTACAATTTTGGAAAGATATTTAAGTATGTACATAAAATTAGTCAGATTTTTTCAACAACCTTCGATGAAAAATTTAGTGTTAAAACGCACGAAGAATATCTTACGTTTTAATTATTGTAAACTTGACATGTTTTTTCTGTTACTAAGCTTAAAGCGCCTACCCTTCTAAATGAGGTCTTAGAATTGCTATTAACTTATCCAAACCAAATTTATTTCTTTCTAATATCTCTACAAAAAAAATCTGAACTATTTGTAGGTACTTATTACTTAGATGTTTGAAAACTAAAAAAAATCCCCATTCAAATTTTAAAACTCAGACGATTAATGCATTTTATAGGATTCCAACTTTCATTTTTATCACGATAACTTGGATAGGTACCTACTCTTACATCTATGGCGTCTTATAACGACAGTACCTACATGGAATGGTACCCATATGAATTTGCGTTTTTATAATACATAATAAACTGCCGTCGCGTCGTAAAGATATGGATCCATTAGCGCCATCTGTACTCCGTATCTCGACCATACTAAGGTAAAGCGACATTGTAAATCCATTTGGATCTTTCTTTTTTAATGTGATGATAATAAATACTATTAAAATGATAAAAGAAATAAGTTACATTCAATTTTATTCCGGAAATACATTACTATACTTACGAGTCAGCTTCTTCAGCTTCTTTTCGGAATTTCTCATCTTTACCTTCTTTTTGCCATGTTATGTTGTATTTTATTAAAATTCTTTTAAAATGCATTCTACTTATACATATGTAGGTATTTCAAAATAGTAAAAGAAAAAAATCTGTAGAACTGTTGAGACATGAACGCATTAGCAGACACGCAACCCGAATTTATTTATTTTCCTTGGGTAAAAAAAACTCTCTCTACTAGCTAAACGCACAAATAAAAAAAATATTAAATTAATATTAACAAAAACCTTTTTGATATGGTTATAAAAAATATACGAAAATAAAATATAAAAAATCAAAACAACACTTTCTTTGATAACGATTTTTAAATAAAACAAACAAAACGTCTATATAATATTTATTAAAGTTGATATAACGATGTTACGTAAAAAAATTATCAAGAAAATTTCCTTGCCACTTTAAATCGGTTTTCCACCCCAAGAATCTAGTTTTTACCAACATATTTTATTATAACTCGGTAAGATACTATAATTATTGTTTTTTCAGTTTGAAAGAGCAACTGAGTCCAGCCCGCCTCCCCCAGAGTTGCAGCCCCCTCTGTCGGAGGCGGAGCGCCGGGGGGCAGAGGCGCGCGCTGGGCGGCTGCGGGGCGACATGGAGGCCAAAAGGGCGGCCATCAAGGCGCTCAAGGGGGCCCTGGAGCAGCTAGACATCACCGAGTAAATATATTTTTAATTACAATTACCATCTCAACGTCAAAGACGAAATGAAAAGCCCCACCCTTTCCTTAGTTTCAAAGACTATTGAGTCTTTTTTTTAGTCCAGCAAAAAAACTCACTCTACCGATTTTCAACAAGCTATAACGCGATTTTAAAATTGTCAATTGTGAAAAAAAAAATCATTTACGTTATGTACGCGAACAAATGCTTTCATTGCGCCTACCACTGTCTCGGCTTATGTGTTATAGGTAATTGTTATTGTTTCTATCACCCGAAACCAACCAGAGTCGGCCCAAATTAACAGTAGTAGGAAAACGTTAGTTTCTACCCCGATAATTATTTGTATGGAGACCGGCATACTACCTCGCCAGGTCCCAGATCGCAGACATCAACCACCAAGCATCCGCGGTCAGTCTGGGTCGCAATGGAGGGGGGATATGGAAGAGAAGGGATCAATTTAGGAGGTTTGGGAAAAAGAGGGGATCGGGGACAGAAATGCATGGTATCTTACACTATACTACACTTAACAAAAACAGAAGATATAGGCTTATGACCTGTCATGGCCGCTTGATTGCAAACTCAACTAAATAAATAAACCGATGTTGTAATTTAGTACTTTTACTCACATTTTATGTTTTACAAGAAAAATTTTTTTGGAAATTCGTTATGAAAATGATGTTGACAAAACCAATAAAAATTGTCAATGCAAGATAGTTTTCAAGAACAGTATTCTGGATGTACGAGTAGGTACATGTTTTCTTCGAAGTATGTAAGATTTTTCACAAAGAAATTTAATATTAACAATAATTAAGTAAACTCCACAGCTCTGCATATGGTACTAAGATTTAATTAATATGCATGATGTATTTTATCTTTTATAAAGATTATTTTCACAAAGATTTAGAGAACAAAACGGAACGCACACCGGAGTAAGTACTTAATTACACGCTAGATAAAAACACTTTTAAATTCATAATAATTATTTTCTTCGTACTAGATTAAGCGAAATTTGCCTATCAAAGTAACTGCTTTCTCAATTAAAATTATATTCGCAATGTAACAAAACCTCTATAAATATTTTCAAAGAGTATAACAATACCTAATGAAGATGCCATAAACAAACGAACTAGGGTTATGTTCCCATACCAAATCTGTATTTATGGTTCCGTGAAAACAGTGTTTTCTACAAGCAATTAAGAGTTACAAACTATTATGTTTTGGGTAATTTAATTCAATTCTGGAGAAACTTAGCTATAGAACTTTCTAGAAAACGTCTACAATGGAGATGAATTAGCCCTTACCACGAATAATTTATTTATCCAAAAACCACTTTTATAACATAATCGAGAGAATGCTTTTATTTATAAATAACATCTAATGCAATAATTGAACGCGTTTTGCATTGTACTCATGATGGAAAATATAAGAAATACATGTAATGACGGTGAAATATTTACAGCTCTGTTTTGCTATTCAAATGAATTATGTTTTGAATATGATTTATTGCGTCGTGGTTTTTTATAGCAAGGCAGACCGTTTATGATAATTTTCATTGTTTTTTTTCTGTAGCAACATTGACGTCAGAATCCAACAAGCGGAGTTGGAGTACCAGCTCGGGCGTGAGGAGTTGGAGCTGCTTACACTCCTGGAACAGAGCAGGGCGCTGCAGCTTCTCATAGAACAAGACGATAATTCCAAGACTAAACAGGACCAGCAAACCATCTACAGGTTAGTTTTCTCGCAACTCAGATTCCATATTTTATTTTGCCTGAAGGCTACACTAGTATTTTTATTTGTTAGTAAGGACCTACCGAGTACCAAATGAACAAAAAAGCGTGGGATTGAATCAAGATATTTTTTTACAAATAACATCTCAACAGAGACGAGAAGTTTGAAAGGGAATATGGATATCTACAGAACTTATGACCTGTCATTGGCTGTGTTAAGTGGGCCACTTGATGTATTACAACATTTTCCCATTTCACCTAGTATTTTACATCCATATCTCCCAATTATCAGAAATTGTATGTATACAGTGAAATAGCGCGACGCTTCACATGTGAAAACTCAGTCTTTCATTGAGAGAATTGCGAAGCATTTTAGAAACCTTTATGATTGTAAGTGAGGTGAAATAAAGTTTTTGTTTACAAGTGTTTCAACACACTCAAAATGTTGTTTATAAGATATTACTCATTTACCTGCTTATTTTGAAATTAACCATTTTAAAAAAAAAATGTAGGTATTGTAAGTATATAGAAGTTACAAAATCCCAAACCAGGACTAAGATAATAAACATTTTTTGGGAGAAGAAAAAACCTTCGCTCCTTTTCTTGATCCTCCCTTAATTAGAATGAAGTTCTAAAGCCCATCAATCTATTGTAAAAACGTTTTTACGTATCATTTGATTACGTATCATTCAAAAATGAGGATAGAGAACGAGAAAAGGCGAGGGTGTCTACTTCCAAACTTTGAGCTTAAAAATTTCCTGATTTATTTCACTGATATCTATAAACCATAATAGTTGTAATGGGTTGGCGATCGAACATAAACCCATTGAGAGTCGTTGCCAATACAGTAATAGTATTTGAAGAGTAGTCTATAAATCATTATCTTTGACATTGAATTATCGATCAACTATCGCAGATCATTGCGATTCTATCAGTGCGCAGTGCAGCGTAGTTAGGACCATAATTATCACCGTGATTTATATTTCAGTTAACAAACACATGCCACAAACGAGACCTTTTATAGTTTATAAAAACCATTATTATATTTGAATCCTTTTATCACGAATCTTATATCAGCTGTGCGAGATATTTTTTTTTTTATACACAATTTTCACCTTCGTGTAATAAAATGATTAGATACACTACACTCGGTGTACCGATGCAGTGCCCTATGCACTATTGGGTAACGAATAAGGAAAAATTTAGCAGTTGTGTAGTAGTATATACAATTTTCTTCGGATAAACGATATTAACGATTGAATACGTGTTTTTATTATGAAAATTTTAATAAAGTTAAGTGATCTAAAATTTTACCTGAATTTCTAGCAAGGAATCGTTACATGTTTACGGTAATGTTCAAAACTATTGCTTTAGCTATTTATTATTGCTCACAATGTATGACCACCCTTTGTATTCACGACATAATTTATGATCATTTCATATATATATCTTTGTAGACCAGAAGATTGTGCAATAATTTTCCATCTTTTACCATGGTAATATCCACCCACCGTACATTTCAGTGCCTATTCCATGTTATTAATATGTACTTGACAGACATAATGCCCATTACATGGAAAATTACGTCAGTATAACGAGTAGGGTATAGGGGAAGGTTGGGATTCTGTAGACAGTTTTTTAATTTATTATACAACAAAAAATTTCGTTTCTTTAATACACCGTACATTTTACGATGAGATCTCATATTTTTAGCCGACATAAATTCACTGGTCGATTTTTCAAATATTTATCAAGACCACTCCCATCGACAGAAAAGTCGATCGAGCATAAAATATTTTTCAAAAACTTATGTGGCCAGTACCACCTCGACGCCGTATGAAGTCTTTGCTCAAATTTCCTTTTATAAATCTTGAAAAAATGTATGAGTTTACATTACATATTTAGGAATCAACATTAATTATAGATGGTACAGTTGGTAGTTAACTATTTATAATCATATATACCTTACATTTGCATACATCATTTTAGACACATTTCTTATTTGGTACTTTTTTTTACATCCCTTAATTCCATAGAAAAAAAATTTGGTTGAATTAGTAATTATTAAAAACTTTTGGTTATGTCTGTAAAGTCGGTTATACGGACGATAATTTTACGTGATAACGTCATAAGAAAAATATTGATGAAAAATATAGCATACTTTTATGAATTGAATTAAATTATTATTACTAAATTATCATTATTTTGTATTATACAAAGCAAGAGTTAATTGAAAATTACAACTTTTTCCATAAATTAAACTTTTTGTTTTTTCTTCTTGTGCGCTGCTGCTGTCTGTCTCCCTTTCTACTCGGACGCATCGGCCAATGGAGTGGAAGAGAGATAGATGCGTCACAAACCGAAAACTTAGGCCGATCGTGCCTCTATCGCTTGTTCCGCGCTCTCGCTTGCACACTCGGCTCAGGCGGAACGTGACAATGAGTCATGCTTTTTCGTGTGTGCAGCCGGCGTTCATCAAATTATTAGACGTTATCACGTCAAAAACGATGAATCTGTTAAGCTGACGTATAAAGCCTTCTTGCAATTTAATATCCCTGGAATAAACATATTGCCCCAATCTAGTTTCTCCATATTTTGAATGATTGTATCTAGCCTTGATTGCGATAACAGATGTACTGCGGGTTAAGTGTACATGATTTACTTTCAGTTGCATAGACAGTTCCATGGTGGTGAGCCTCCACCGAGTGCAAGTGGAATACGACCCCAAGAGCCCGCAGTTCGGGGCGGGGCCCCGCGCTAGACACGGGGGCCTCTGGGTGGAGTGGGCCCTCGACCACACCGGAATGTGCAAAGGAGACAGGTTAGTTATAGTTCAATAATATTCTCAATTCTTAATTATTGTGGAACAAAGACATCTGAGGAAAATTGTACATGAAGTACAGGGAGTTAAGGCTTCCATAGTGGCCTATAAATGCATACGGCGTTTTTCTACTGTAATCAGAAGGATAATGTTCTTTATTTCGTCAATTTACCTGCAAGAATTTAACAAGTGTGCTGTTAAAATTGTTTTTTTTTTACTTTAATTTATTTTGATATAATTATTTCTTCTAATTTGAAACTCTCGCCTCTTTTTGTGAGTTTTCCGCTGAATAAGTATTACAAATTTTCTCGTTGGATTCCTTTGAGATTCCCATCAAACTTGACTTATTAGCAAAAGCTAAATTACCTTCAACATAATACTATTCAACGCCGAATTCTTAAAAAATTAATGTTATTTATCGACAATAAATAGGTACATTGTGAAAATAAATATTTTCTTATGAATCACCTATTGTTTGGGTGAAAACAGCTTTATATTAAGTGAGGATATTTATATTGCTTTTTGGTGAGATTTTTCCGTAAATTATGCTTTCAATGCGAAAAATCAAGAGCTCCTTTTCTTCTCCGAATTGAAAGATATTTACATTTTTAATGGGTTCATTTACAGATCGCATCTATATACCTACATACAAATATTATGTGTATCTACCCATTACGTATTTTGATTGGGTCAATTTGGTTTTCAATCCAACATTATCTATCTAAATAGACGATTATCATTACACTTAAAAAAAGGATCAAAATTAATTAAATTTCATGTACCTACCTATACAGTTTTACTATTATAATTTTAATAACCACTTGCAACATTATTCTTTAGCGGGTAGACCTACATAATCTGCGTATTTTTTAAAAATAAATCAGTTTTAAAATATTGTAGTTCTTAAGTAAGTTATCGTAAATTAAATTCAGCTGCAGAGTCAAAGATCATGAATCACGAGTAAAACGAGGGTATCTCCTAATTATGTATCTCGGTTATTCTGGAAACAGATTGCATAGAATCAGGGCTGCGGAGTCAAGAGTCGAAGTCGCGAAAGTCGGAGTCGTGAAATCGAAGCAGAAAGCAATTTTTAATATACATATCTATAACATGATTAAACGAAATAGCCCTGGATGCTTTGATGCCTTTTGCCTTGTTAAAAATCTCCGTTTCGTTGTAGTAAAAACAATAAGCATGGTTCAAATATGATTGAATATATTATTATGTAGTTAAGTGACTAGAGTTTAGTAGGTAGTAGGTACGCATTTTTTTATTTCTCTAATTTATGTAGAATCAATGCAGGGCTTCAAGCAATTTTATGTACCAAAGTTGGTACCAAAACGAACAATTAAAATTTCTAAATAACTCTTGACATCTGACTTGGAAAGACGCGCCGGAACTGGCTTGGAGGCAGTTTGAAGAATCTATATGCTCCGCGTAGGAAGCAGATAAGGTATTATGATGGTGATGACGGATTTGATTCAAAGTCAGGATAAAATTAAATGGAGTCGTCAACCGTCACCACAGCCGCAGCCCTGCATTGAACAATAGGCAAAGTGCCGGAAAGTCTAAGTGCTATGGTGATAGATGGCGTTAGAAATAAAAATTCCGGCGAGCATACATATATTTGCATATCATACACATAGAAGCCGCGAAGTTTCCCAGGGAATAACCGTAGATAGACCTTCCGCTAATATAATTGAATCGGCCCGATACTCCAGATATGCGTTGCTCAAAATCTCGTGCATTGGAAGACAATTGGGTGACCCAGTTGGACTATCTCACGTGTCTAATTAAAACCAACTTCATGCAGCATCAACAAACAAAAGAACGGCTGAAAAGTTTAGGATAAGCTGAATTACCCAAGTCAGAGTTAAACATCATTATTTGTTATCTGTCATCAATTCTCTTCTCCATGGGGTGGTCTTCATTTATAACAGACATTAAAAAAGCGGTTATAGTATTTTGATCTGTAGGTGGTAGATAATTATTTTTTTAACCCGAAGTTTTTGCGTCATTTTCAAGGTGTGCGGTACTGGAATTTGCATTTTAATTAACACAGCCCAATTAGCTAACTCTGCTTTTGTTGTTCAAAAAATTGTTGTAGAAAACTGCTATTTTCGGTTGTTATTTGATCGCAATCATAAAATTTTACCCAGTTTTTATGGGTTTCCAAATCTTACGTACTCATTACTCCCATATTAATCATAGAGGCAGCCCATATCTTCTTGTTACATAAAACCGCGACTGTGATTCAACATTTTTTTTGTGACAACGTTTCGCCATCACAGACCATTTTTCGCTGTCGTTCATTTTACTTCCCTAAGCCCAAATCCTATGACTAATTTTATCCTTCGCAATACCTAAGCGTTTTTGTTTATCACATACCCAAAATCATTACCCTTATTGCTGGTAAATTACAGGGTGTAACAAAACTCGATGTACAACCGAAAACTGGTGAATCTACATCGTATATCGGAGACAATTGTGTAATAATATGACTTTTTAATCTGAGCTTGAAAAAATTTTTTTTTTCTTCCCACAAAAGTTATCACAAGTATGGCAGATTAAGTCAAATTGCCTCAAATTATTATTAAAACGCGCTTTTTTATTTGTTTTCGTTATGATAGTATTTATTTGACTAAATACATGATATTTGATAACAATTAGCAAAAAAAAAATCAACTTCGTACTCAATTTTCTCGAAAACTAAGGGTCAAATCAAAAAAAAAAATTCTACAAAATCGACTCCAAATATTATGTAGATTCACTGGTTTTGCGCTTGTACATCGAGTTTTGTTACACCCTGTATATTTCACCTCTGGGCATGCTAACTCTATTTACAGTAATAATTACTACTGCAGTTTCTTATCAAACTAGATCTAGCGATTACGACTCTAGAAATATACCCTCTAATAATAGTGAGAAGTACGGTGGCGAGTGAAACTAAAACAGACGTATCTCCGCACTAACTGATAGCCTGCCATGTTCCGTTACACTGCCCATACCTGTCCTCCCCCTTCCCAAGGAATCCACGTGATATTATTATAAAGTCAATAAACCTGTTCGTATCCCCTGTTTACCCATAATACGACTTAAGTGTATAATCAGTTTCCTACATTTTCATTGCACGTAACACTGAAAAAGTAGAAAATAAATAAAATATCGTGATACAGCAAAGGTGTATCTTGTCGGCCTCGTGGTGTAGCGGCAGCGCGTTGGGTTGCCATGCATGAGGTAGCGGGTTCGATTCCCGATGGGGGTCAATATGAAATATTTATTTAAATGTGATTTTCACACAAAAATACTTCACATATGATGCATTGGACTGGCGCTGAAGCGTAAGACGGATCATCTTGTCTCTATGTAACAAATGGCGCACTTGATGTACCAAATGCAGTGCCTATGCACCATTGGGTGTGGATAACGGTATGCAGTATTTAGGGGTAGTATTTAGGTAGGTACTTACCTAAATACGTAGAGAAAATTTTTTACCGTCGTTTTATTTGTATTTTAGAGTATCTAGAAAAACCCGTTGAATCATAGTCATAAACTGAAGTAAAATATTTCTTATTTCGTGCATTTAAAATCTTATAAAATCAGCGAATCTAAAAATCTCAAAACCTTTTTAGTAAATTGTATATTTTTCTAAACAACATTTTGAGTGTGTCCAAATACTTGAAGACAAAAACTGGATTTCACCCCTTACGGGCTAATAATTACAATTTGACATCTTAACAGAGACGAGAAATTTGGAAGGAAATATGGATATCTAGGCGTTTACAGGGCTATATACCGACATCTGTCATTGGCTGGGTTGAGTGGCCACTTGATGTATTTACAACATTCCCCATTTCACCTCAGTATTATTGGCAGATATGGATATCAAATACTAGGTGAAATGGGGAATGTTGTAATAACAGTACAAGTGGACCACTTATCACCCACCAATGACATTGACAGATCATAAGCCCTGTAAACGCCTAGAATATCCATATTCCCTTCCAAATTTCTCGTCTCTGTTAAGATGTCAATTTGTGTATATTATTCTCTTATAAATTATACCTACTTACCTCTCAGGATTTACTACCACTCAATATAAACGTATTAGTTTATAAACGTACTAGGAGATAAAACTACAATCATAATATGGAGGGAAAATAAGCTGAGATAGTTGACGCTTACATTAAAATTTATCAAAGGAAAATAAATCATAACAACAAAAGAATTACGTTACCTAATATAAAAAAATGTCTAAACATCTTTAAAATTGCGGCGTAAAAATGTACGTCAAAATGTATGCGGTGCGTCCAGACTAATTAATAATATGTTTCAGTACAATTTCGAACCACGATTTTAGAATGAATAATTATTTATCCTGTTCTGTCACATTTAATCGTATTATGCAATACGATTATGCAGAAATACAGGCTTTAATGACTATCGAGTTGATAGAGTTGGTAAAATTCAATTGTTCCGCACTTGATTGAGATTTTCCCAAGGACAAAGTTAGTTTAGTATTCAGAGACGCCTTCCAAGGGAGGTCCAAAAAGGAGACATATTTATTACTGTAAGATAATTATATTATGTTGGAATTATTCACCTCTGGTTAGGTTGTCGGAAATGTCAGGTTTATGGAAAATACAAAGGTACACTGATTATCTGACTAAACCGCTTTCACTGTCTAAAAACATCTCATTAAAATAATATTATGTGTGCAAATGTTCTGAGCCTGAACACACTATACTTCTTTCCTCTCACAAAAACAATGACTAGAAAACTGAAAACCGTACACCTTCAGAAACCTGTAGGATTCCCAGAAAACGAAAGTTTCTTTAAGTCACACACCAAATTTAATACGATTTAGTGGCTTTTTATTTTAAGTACGTTTTTGTGTGAAAATGTACCTATTGAGAATCACGGAACACCAAATGAAACAAAGAGTCGATAATTTTATTGTTAAACATTTCTCTGTGGAGAGAGTATTAGGATTAGGCATTTTTTAAGATTAGCCAATTCGTGTGAATTAACACGAAAAGAACAGAGGTAATCATGATACGATTGTAATTATTGGATATAACATTAATCGTACGAATCGGACGAAAAATACTGAAATTTTTTTTAATACGCGATTTTCGTGCTAATGAACAGTTATGTATGTATTTTTTTACAAAGTAGGCAATGCTCGAAAGTAGTAACATTTAATTAAATTTTACTCGCTTTTTAAATACGGTTCCAATGTTATAACTTAATTTTTGTATTGTTTTTATATTATTTATCCATGATTCGTTGAATTTCAAAGAATATTTCTGAAATTTGTGTTTCCTTGTTCATAATAATGTTCTCTTTGATGATTCACGCTATGGCTCCATTTTCAAACTACAAAAAAGCCAATCGATTTGAAAATGATCGATATACTCATAGTTCTTTTTCATCATTTCCTTTCCCGCCATGGCATGTGAATTACAATGGCAGGAATATTTGTATCGCTTGTTGAAAGCGAATTAAAATTGGTCTCCCGGTACCTACCTGTTACTTGGGCAGGTAGGTACTTACATTAGGTAGATTGGTAAGTCGGCTACACCGGATCTACGCTCTCCTGACTCCCGCCTTTTTGATATTTAAGTGCTTCAAATTGGCCAGCAACGAGTTTACAGGTTAGGTTAGGCGCTGTCGTAAGGTTAGTACGGAAAAAATGCATCCACTATTGTTGTGTTCCAGGCTAGAATAATGATTCATTTATCTATGGTCTCGTCCTTATCTTGTAATATGCACCTCGAAAATGTTTATTTAATTTTAATGTTTCCCTAATGTTCATTTGATCCTTTGTACCTACAATATTGCCACTCAAGCACGTATTTTTTTAAATATCCATTTTTTTGTTAACTTATTTTTTATGCGTTCAAAATAAATAAATAAAGAAATGTGTGTATCAAACAGATAAACACCATGTTTAACATTTTTAAATCATTAATTATAAGCTAGCATGTTTAAAACAAATGCTTTTGAATTAACAATATTACAATTAATACATTTTAGGACATAAAAGGCCAATTTTTTCAAAAATTTTAAAAAATCCTTAATTTCATTTCTTTGTACTTTTTTGTATCCCATAAATCTGGTTTTATTTAGTGATTTTTTAGCATATATATATGCAATATGATTTACTTACATTGAATAAAAACAAAATTATGCGCCTGTATGGTGACAGTAAGCGATACATATTGTTGTACAAATTGCCTAGATCCGGCGTTTTGTAGGAAATGTTCCTTACTTTTATATATTCCTCGTTTCTGCTCGTTTTCTTTGTCTCTGGCGAGATTTCTTCCTGATTGACTATTTGAAATGGTTGTAACGCTCTGTCTTTAACAAAATGACGTAACTTACAGGTTACTGGAAGTAAATGGGAAGCTGGTCCTGTCGAAGAGTAAAGAAGACGTTTGCCGCCTCCTGAGCATATCGCCAAGTCCCGCCCAGCTGGTGGTGCTGAGGTCTAGACCACTGGATGGCTTCGATTCTCTGGGAAATAGGGCTCATAATCATTCCGCACTTGCGCAGGTATTGCTTTATGTTTCAGCAGATATAAATAATTACATTACCTAATTAGAATTACCTACATAATATAATTAGGTTGGTACATAAATTCGTTCAGTTTGAATATTATATGATGTTGGCAAATCATAATAAACTTATCTTTTTTACATCCTCTTGATAATTTCATAATGTTTAATTTAGTGCCCGGCATTGGCAATTTGCCATATCGGTTTAGAATTACATTTTTCTGCTTCATACATGTGTTAGTATCTCTTCCCACCATTTATAACTAGTATTTATAATCTTTGATACTGTCTGTAAAACGTATACAATTCAAAGTATTGATTACTAAAAAATACTACCTACACCACCATTATTTTAATTAAAAAATTATCTAGCTCTATAAAATGAAAGCATTTTTTCACGATTATTTAAATCTTATACAAATATATTTTTGGTAAATTTTACAAAAGATAATATTTTGATTATAGATGGGATCTCTATGGGCGGAACTGAACTCCCTGAGAGAGCAAGCGGAGGAAGCGCGGAGAACTAAAGACGGACTCCGGAGTGACAATCTGCGCCTCACGCACCGCATCACCTACCTGGAGGAGCAGGTCGCTGAGCTACTCGACAGGAACCGAGATCCTGAAGCTGAAGTAAATACATTCATCCTTTTTGCTAAGCGAAGACTATACAACTTTTATAATCGAACATAATTACAATTTAATTTGATTGAGTTCAGTGTTTATGTAGAATCTCGAGTGAGCGAAACGTGAAACAATTACCGGAATAAAAAAATTGTAAATGTATCCGCTTTTACTGTCTGTTAGTTGGTGGATTAAGATTCTAATTTTTATTTTTTGTTACAGGTCCAAATTAAAAAATCACAAAGTGTTATGACCTCCACTGTCAACATGCAGAAAAATGTCACCAATATCAATATTACATCAGAACCTAACCCTAAACCAAACCAAGGAAAGCCCGATGTTCAAGTATTCCAGAAAGGGCCAGATGTCACAGCCCTTGTGGCGAACATACCGGGTCTAGGGGTCGGAGGAAAGGACACCGCTGAAGCTTGCGCCAACTTACCCATCATCAGACCCCGATCTAACCAGTCCAATGTATCGAGCACCCAGATAGCAGTAGGACACTCGCCCAAGTCCAACGGTTCCAAGAGTAGTTACTCGGTGGGAGAACTAAGTGATGCGCCCAAATCAACCCACTCACATTATTCTTCAAACCATGTTCACTTCAATCACAAGACTAGCAAACTAAACACCCGTTATAGTTTACAACCCTCCAGAAGTTCTAATTCATTAGACCATCATAGCGATGTAGACAAAAATTCTAAAATTGATATAAAACCATACACAATCAGACAGTCACTATCTCATCATTCTGTGCATAAATCTAAAGATTATCCTAGCTATGATTACAACAGTGAAACATCGGCAGCCATCGAAATTATTAAAAATAATCAAAAACATTATTTCGATAAGAATTATAAAAACTCTAAAAATCTTGCTTACTCTTCAAAAGCTCTCAGCGATGATAACTCTGACATTTTGAAATGCTATAAACGGGAACATAAAAAATCTCTTTTGGAATATTTCGATCGGGGGATAAATGGAAATAAGAAAAATTCTAAAAAGCAAGTAGGAGTTGCGAAATTCGAAGAGGATTTAAATAATTACAATTCCGAAAAACCCAAGGCCTGATAAAACATCAAATGTCACTCAAAAATCGTCTATTTTTAGTAGGAAATTATCAAAGATGGACAATTCAGACCAAAAAAATCGATTTTTCATCCAGAAAGAGATTATATTGACCACCGGATTGATGGAAAAATAATTCAGAATGCACACAAATCTAGCAGGCGGATGTCAAAACTTCATGTGAAAAATGTAAAGTCAATAGATTGTGATTCTGAACCGTCGTTAAGTCTAGAAGAAGATAAATATAAACGAAGCAGAATGAAAATCCTAGATTACACTTCTGAACCAAATTCTATTCAAGGCCATTACAAGAAACATTATCAATCTTCTGATAGACCAAGACCTGCTCCTCCTAAAAAGCCATTACGCTTATCACTGCACCGAGCCCAGAGCATGCAGTCGGTAGAAACTAACAAACAGCAATCAGAAACTTTCTATCTCCATGATCCAATTCTTAGACAAGCTTCCGCTTCTGATGTAGCAAATAGGGAAGAATCTAAAATTTTTCGATTAGCAACAGTAATGGGAGCATAAATGGCCTTTTTTATAATATAACCAAGATGACTACAGAATCAAACCTGAAAGTTCTTACGCAAACCATGGAACCAATCAGCTATCAGTTAAGTTTTCCCTCAGCGATAGTCAAAACATAGCTGAACCAGCAAGTTGCCTTTCTGACAAAAAAGTTAAGAAACGGTCGCACAATGGAAAAATTTCACATCACAATTCCGACAAATTGTTTATGTTGAATAGCCATGATGGAGATAGAAATGGAGGATATGCGAGTTCGAGAAGTGAATCACTCACATCAATACCTAAAACACAAAATACTAGGTTCGTTCCATAAATTCTAAAGAAAACCTTCATAATGGAGTCAACCCGTCAGAGACTTGAGATTTAATGCATACAAAGATAGGTCAAAAAGCAGAACTCCAAATCAAATCAGCCAGAGTAGAAGAATATACGGTGAAAAATGGTTATTCAAATTATGAGAAGCAGGAATCTGCTAGTGAAAGTTCGAGGACACCATCGAGAGCAGAGTCTTGCCAATCTTCAGGATTCCGGTGGCCTTCTTCAACAGTTTTCAAAAATATAAGAATTGATAGTCCTTCCAAAAATAATGGTTACGCTTCTGATACTTTGAGAAAGTAACTTGATTGTAGATTTAAAAAATAATAGTGTCATTCCTCGAGCTTGATTAACTTACCGAATGTATCAACGACTAAATATACCTACCTTGAAATTTTGAAATAATTTTCTTAGAATACTTTAGTAGACTAATAAAAAAAAAATATGTACTGGGCACTTGAAAAAAAAAACAAAAGTATAAAATCATCATCGACATAATATTAAATATTATAATCAAAATTTTACGAAAAACTATATACATCTTTATTAGCTTATTATTAGGTAGGTAGGTACTATCAGTTATACGTTGTATTTTTTTAAATAAATTCTGTGTATATTTTTATAATTAATAAACATTGTACATAAATATAAATATATATACTTAAGATCTACATATTAAATTATAATGAACCCATTCATATATTTAAAGATAATTACAATGTCTTATAAAAACTGTATAAGAACAGAAAACAGGCATGGCATGTTATAAAATAATTTTATGAATGTAAATATTGAATTGTGTGATACATTTACTTAATAAAATGTTATAGCTTTAATTTTAAACAATAAAAATGTGATGACTAAAACTTTATTTTTATTCAAAATTCGTAAAATTATATCTGTATCAGCCATAATTATAATCGAGTGAGGCAAATAAAAAAATGTGTACCTGCTTAGTGCAAAAGATATGCTTTTTGCCATAAATAATCACGATGCAAAGAATATTAAATTAGTAACATTATATTATATATATGTACCTAATGCATACTTGTAAACTGAAAGGTCTGTCTGTAAAAAATGCCTCAACAAAAATAAGGTGGACAGTGGAAAAGTGGAATCAACACCAATCGTGGATAAATATACTTAATATATAGCTACATGGTTTTAAATTATGATATTATACATAGATTAAAAATATTTCATTCATTTCTAAATAAATAAAAATTCAAAATCAGAATAACGGTAAGAGTCTATTTGTGAAATTTGCATAAAACAAGCCCTCTAGCAGGCCTTCCTGGAAAATAAATTATGCTTTTTATTTGTTCCAAGATCCTTGGTTCCACATTAATACTCCAGCGCTTCGATTCTGTAAGTGTTTTAAACTACTGCGCATACGATTTTGTACTGAATTCGTATGCGCAGAAGTGTCTAAAAATCTTAGAGAATCGCACCGCAGTTAATTTAAAGTGCATTTTTTGCTCATTGGACACAAACGGAACCGGATTATGGTCTCTGAGTCACGGACTCCGAATTAGAATAATAAATTAAATTCCGCTCCACACTAACTCGTTTCCTACTTTCTGGCACATTTATTTCCGGCTATTTTAAAGTGCAAGTCAATGAAATCGAAACATTTGAGATATCATAAGATCTCGAATATTTATATTTATGTTTTTTTTTATTGAATATAATATAACATGTGTGCGCCTCGTAGCATAGTGGTAGCGCACTTGACTACCGTGCATGAGGAGGTCGCGGGTTGGATTTCCGTAGGGGGGTAAACAACGTGAAGTATTTGTATCGTAGTAGAAAAAAATGGTCTGACAGTAGTACAGTACTGTTTTCGAATATTCAAATAACCAGTTATAATATTCGATTATTTCTTCGTTCTAGCCGTAAGTACGCCATACCAAAGACAATTCAAAACCATTTTATTCCAATAAAATTCATAGATGTGCATAGATGTTTAAAATAGTACATCTTACGTCAAAATTAACGTAAACAACGTGCCAGGTGAGTGAAATTTGTTATAGAGGTCAACACAATTTCGTTATTATAATTCAATATATGTAGGTCTAACGATTACAAAACAATAATAAGATCCCAGCACAAACTGATTTCCATATTTTGATACATCTTACGAATAGTTTGAATCTGAAATCATGCAAGAATATATAACTTTTATTGCAATGTTTTGAATTGGTATATTTATTTAATATCAATTATATCAGGATGCCTGTATTAGTGTGACCTTTGTCCTTCTGAAAAAAAAAATAAAACAATAATTTTCATTTGAATTAGCATATTAGGTCACTGACAAAACTAAGAAGAAATTCCCTTTTTTAAATCAAACATACTGAATATGAAATATTTTGCGTGATGCGCACTTTCACGGGACGGAAAACTGTACAGTTTCTCGTTCAGAAAACTGTACAGTCCGTCAAAATACACGCTAAATATGTAGATTTTCTAAGCGAGGTCGTTAGTTATTGTCATATGTTTACCCACAGGAAAATGTTAATATAGCTAATAATGTAAATGTGTTATTTGTTTTTTACGTTTTAAAAACATTCAATATATCAATATCTGCTTAAGTCGGGCCGAGTTTTCGCTTTATATGGGACAGTTTTCAAACTGCACAAGAAACTGCGGTTTTCTGTCCCGTATAAAGTGCGCATAACGGCCGGCCTTGGCGGCCTCCGTAGCGTAATGGTTAAGACGCTGGAATCACGATACGGAGGTTCCGGGTTCGATTCCCGGTGAGAACTCAAAAAATCAAAAGTGATTTTTCTCAAGCCTGGGTGTTTGTGACGTTGTTCCCCTCTATAATTAAGCCTCCTAGCCTGTTGAGGTGGTTAAAAAAATTAAATAAAAAACACATAGTCACTGTCCTTTAATCAAAGTAATGTAAACTCAAGTTATTTAAAAGCTTTTGTTCAAATAATATTTGGATTATCATTGAGTTGTATGTTCTGAAATTCTATCTAAAACAAATAAAATTTGAACATGAGAATCATGATGCAATATTTACAATTGTAGTATCGTAATCTAACCTAATTATTAATAATGTTAATTAACGTCATAATAATATGCGATAATATATCATTTTAACCTAATTTTCTCACAAAATAAATTAACAATCTCTTAAAATGATAATGAGGAAATTTTACAATTATTCTTAAATAAGTAATGTTTTTGGATTGATATTTAAACCAGGTAACCTTTTTGTTTGTGTATTGCTTCTTACATAAATATTAAACTGAAATCTTCAAACTGAAACTAAATAAATTATAGCATTTATAGCTCTTGAGCACCTAAGACATCTAAGTTGGATATTTAAAAAAAAATGTGCACTATATTGCATATAAAATTATAATAATACATTGGACCTGGCACGCAGTGCACCCCTAAGGGTCACTAATGACTTTACACTTTTTAATGTTGTCAAATTCATAACTTTTGAATATTCTGTCCAGCGCTTCCATGAGTTGCTATTGAATAAAAACGTATCTTATAACTATTACACACCTCTTCATTGACAATCAAATGGAGTATACCCTTAAATTTCTTGTTACCATTGGTTCATGATAATTGGTCCCAGAAGTGCTACATGGGTACCTTTTGAAAATTTAAAATATATCCCAAATGTTTTATGATATTTTTTTATCTGGATAACCATATTCCCAGCAATCACAAAAGGGTAAATCGTATACTTCATAAAATTACGTATTTTTTTATAAAGTTCAAATATAAAATGTAAGGTGTAAGTCACATTGAAGATATGTTTAAAAAACCTGAAAATATATTATACATACACTAACACATCATTATTAAATTAATAAAGAATAAAAATAATTTATTAGGGCTTCTAAGCCTGTTAATTGGCTTAAAAAATATATAGGTATATTATAACTGAAATATTTTAAGGTTTGTATTGATATTAAATGCTTTATTTCAATGAATTCTGAATTATCATTTTCAGACAAATTTTAACTCCATGACCAAAAAATGAGTAGTCAGCATCAATATATGAACGTTAGTGGTCCATCTACCTCAAGGACCAGCGACATAGAACACACAGGTTTGTGTATCAATTATTATTATACTATTGCATATATGTATTTGTTTATGACTTTTTCGTACTTTATAAATATACTATGTAAAAATTTATTGCTTAAAAAAATAGTGATTGGCATTCTTGAAAATAGTTTTTTCAAATACCTGTACATTGCCTTTTAAAAATACGTAAATAATATTGTAGGTAAGTTAATAGTTTTATATTTCTAACTAACTAACTAACTAACCATCACGCCATTTCCCCAAGGGGTAGGCAGAAAGGATAGAAGGCCACACCACTCTGTCTTGGCATACTTCTCTTGCTTCCTCCACATTCATACATCTTCTCATGCACGCACGTTAATTATTACAACTTACATGCCCACTTTCAAGCACTTGTTTTACTTGATCATGCCGTGTCTTTCTCGGCCTTCCTCAACTTCTACATCCAGGGACAGTCGCATTATATATTTTTTAGCCGTTCTTTGATAATCCATTTGCTCTACATGACCGAACCAATGTAAAAGACCTTTCTTAATTTTGTCGATAATGCTTATCTCAGCCTTGCATTCTGCTCTAATTTCAACATTAGTGCACTTATCATACATAGTTTTACCACACATTCGCCTGAGAGATCGCATTTCAACTGCATTCAATCTACTTTTCAATGATAATTAAATTTACAACACTTATCCGAAAGAGATTTCGTGTTTTTTTTGTGCGATTATATTATGTGGACATATATTTATTTAAGTATTTGTTTTCTTTTTTTTATCTCCTTTAGGGCACCTGTCGGAGAACTTTGGGCAGTTATGCCTGAACAGCGAGTTCTCGGATGTCACCCTGAAGGTGGAGAATCAGGAAATTCCAGCGCACAAGGTCATCCTGGCTGCGCGGAGTGAGTACTTCAGGGCCCTCCTTTATGGGGGAATGAGAGAAGCATCACAGGTAAGATCTTTCACCGAGTTGTTTCATGTTTTAGTATAAGTAATAATAATAACGATAATAAGTCATTTTTGTGAAAAATCACCTTAAGGGCACTCACTTTACAATTAAAGATACTGTCTAACCTAAGCGCTAGACTATATTACCTGTAACTTGAGCAGATTAGGGCAGTTACGCATTCTAGGAATTTGTGTGTGAGATTTTAAAAATATGCGTTTTTAATTGAGACCGAAATTGACCAAGGTAATGGTGCGCAAGTGTGAAGGCAGTCGATTCCAGGCAGAGGGGCCAGCCGCTGCAAAAGCACGATCGCCAAACTTGGTGTTTGGACTTCGCTGGGGTCTTCTAAAAGTCACTTTGTGTGAACTGAAACTATTTTGAGCCGAAACCTTTACAAATGGCTTATTTTGTAGTCTTTTTAATCAAACACTTTAGTTTCAAATTCACCCTTTACCCTTGAATGGGGTGTATAATTTGTTTGACAATTCAAAATCGAATGCTTATAAATATTGAATAAATAATTTAGTTTCATTGTTTTAAATTGTAGTATTTTATCAATGTACGTATTTCAGATTCAGCCAAGTTTTCACCAAAACTAAAACTTTTTTTCAAAACCATCATTAAAGTGTAACTTTATTTTCAGGCTGAAATAGAAATCAAAGGAGCTCCATTACAAGCATTTAAAGCGCTGCTCAGATATGTATATTCAGGTAATTTGAGATACATTGTTATTATTTACCCAGCACCCAGTTGCTGGCCCCCACCTTTCAAATAACTGGCAGGTTTCATTTTAAACCCAATTACCTTTTTCTTTATTTTAGATTTAGTAAAAGATTACTTGATTTATGTCCTTTATGTCAATGTTCATGCAAAGATACCAAATAAACGCAATTTAATATCATTTAGATTATACAATAAATATTTCTGATTGCCTGTTATTGAAGAGTATAAGAATATAGACGATATGTACACCACTTTACAAAATAAAGTCGAAATGTGTTTAGGTCATATGGCACTTTCATCACTTCGTGAGGATAATGTCCTAGATACCTGGGATTAGCTCATCAGTTTGGATTTCAAGAACTGGAGACAGCTATATCTGACTACCTTAGACAAGTTTTAGCCCTTAGGAATGTATGCTCCGTACTAGATGCAGCAAGGTATGTTCTACATTTATTAAAAATAATTATAATTTTTACTATTCAAGTGTCATAATTTCTAACTTAATTTTGTTTTTTAGACTTTATGGTCTTGATGGTCTCACAAAAGTTTGTCACAATTTTATGGATCGACACGCCTACGAAGTTTTACAGCACGAATCTTTTGTTAATATCTCTATTGTAAGTTTTGTTATTTTTGCTTGAATTTTCTTTCAATTTCCCTTGACAGATTGACAACTTTCCAATTATCTTTTCAGGAATCTTTACAAGAGTTATTAGAAAGGGACTCTTTCTTTGCTCCGGAAGTAGAAGTATTTCGCGCCGTATGTAACTGGTGCAAAGCCAATAAACAGTTCTCTAAACAATGCGACATACAAGACCAAGCAGTAAGTTTTGAAAAATATGCACAAATTGATGTGTTTTTACAAGTGATATAAAGTTGAATCAATATTATATTATCACATAAATCTTTATTGGTTAATAGGAATCCGTTTTGCGATGCGTGAGGTTGCCACTGATGTCTCTAAAGGAGCTCCTTACCGTCGTAAGACCATTTTCCCTAGTCACTCCCGACATGCTCTTGGATGCGATACAAGAAACGACACACACTAACAATATGACACTGAAACATCGAGGACAATTAAGTTAGTAGGACTCCTATTATATTACTTAGTATATCGGTACTCCCCCCGTTGTAATACTATACTAATTGAATACAACAATGACAGTATATTCATATTTGGTGGTGATTTTTATAGTTCCAGAAGAAAATGTTGCCACTGCAAAATATGGTTCGACTGTGATACAGGGTGAGATGAGAACGGCACTATTGGATGGAGACACACACAAGTACGACATGGAGAGAGGCTACACTCGCCATGCTATACTGGAAGGAAATGAACACACGGGGATAGTAGTTAAACTTGGCACGCAGAGTATTATTAATCACATCAAAATACTATTGTGGGATAGAGATATGAGGTAATGCGAACATAAATAATTGAAGAAATGTGTCAAATACTAAATTTTACAATAGGCCCAAATAACTTAATATATTTATTGCAAAAATTTATATGAGTTATTGAATATCTGAAAATCAAACAGGTTCATCGAATCCACCTTATCTGGATTAGGATTAAAATCATTGTTTCTTTGCAGATCATATTCATATTATATAAAAGTTTCGGTAGACCAGAAAGACTGGGTTTGTGTTATAGATCACTCTACCTGCTACTGCCGTTCTTGGCAACATCTTTACTTCAAACCTAGAGTTGTACAGTACATTAAACTTGTTGGAACAAACAATACAGTTAATAAGGTAATACATTGTTTCAGTTTCTACATAAAAATATTGCCATAATGTATTAAACAAAAAAAACTGCTTAATAATATGTTATTGATTATTATCATTGCCATCAGTGTTTAAAAATATTAGTTTTTAAATGTTGATATGCAGGTTTTCCATGCTGTTGCGTTAGAAGCATTGCATACACAAAAAATTCCACCCCTGGTTAACGGAATGGTCTGCCCGACGTATAATGTGGCCACCCTAGATTTATGTGCTACAGTTTTGGAAGGAGTTAGGTAAGTTTTGGGACATGTCTCTTCAATATTAATCACATGTATTTGAAGGAAACACTGTTCTCAATGTAAAGTGAAAATAATAATTATGTATATACTTTTGAATGCAGTAATTTATTATCGAAATGTAACAAAATGAAATGTGTCGCCTGTCACAGTCGGTCTCGAAACGCTCTCTTGAACGGTGACACCCAACACTACGACTGGGACGTGGGCTACACTTGCCACCAGCTCGGCTCCGGCTCCATCGTGGTGCAGCTGGCCCAGCCGTACATCATCGGCTCCATGCGCATGCTGCTGTGGGACTGTGATCATCGCACCTACTCTTACTACATCGAGACTTCTATCAACGACTGGGAGTGGGAGATGGTGGCCGATAAGATGCACGAACAATGCAGGTGATTCTAAATTAATACTCATTAATACCAAAAAGTTTTTTTATAAATATTGCATAATTCAACCCATATAGAATAAGCGTTGTGTTGAAAAAATTGTTCAGAAATAATAGCTGTTAAACATATCTTACAGTCATAGTAACTAGTTCAACGCACCAACATTTTGAATTGTGTAGTGTCATTTGTAATTGATATATAAAAACAATTTTCAGTTAATGAATACATGGCGCACATTTGAACAGAAATGGAAAAACAGTGATAATGCTGTTATTTCAGATAAGGGTTCATGTGTGACTGCGAACCATAATTAAGTAGATACGTCAAATACCAGAAAGAGCACAGCAAAAACACAGAATTATTGGCTGTGTACAAAGATAAGAGTGGTGGGCGTTCTGTTCTCTCAGCACAAATTAAGTATATTAGTAGTTGGTTAGTTCTAAATGTATGTTCTTATATTATGAACACCAAATTTAAACAGCTTTCCAGCTTTGCTCATTTTCTGTGATCTCGAAGTAAAGTTATCCAAGTGTTGGTTAGAAGTTAGAAGATATTTCCTTACGCAATATGCCGGCTTTTGTACCTACTACTGTAAATTGTACACGCAAAGTGTTAAATAATTATGTAAGATAATAACTTATTGTAGATAATTATTAGGAAAATGGTAATTTTTTGTTTCAGATCCTGGCAAATAGTGAAGTTTCCCCCGCGTCCCGTTGTTTTAATTAAGATTGTCGGAACCAACAACTCGGCAAATGAGGTACGTATCTCATAATAATTGTGTTCATAGAATGTAAAATAAAAAGTAAGTAGGTAGTGTTGCATTTCTTAGGGCCAGTTGTTTGATCAGTGGTATATGTAAAACCTAAAGATTCTAAAGTTAAAGTATGAATTTTTAGTCCTTATAGAATGGAGAGAGGTACAAAATTTTTAACTTATACTAATGATCTAACCCAGCCTTAATCGCTTTCAAAATTAAAAAAAAAATGTTGACAAAACCATTTAAACAAGTGAAATTATGGGAATGATCCATCTACATAATTTTTGTCAAAATAATATCTACACCACAAATTAATAAAAATAATACAAACGTATTAGATATATACGGGTACAAAACACTTTAGGTATTTTACTAACAAACCAAACTAAAAAAAATCCTTGTATATGTACAGATCACCTATTTATTATTTTACTATCTTACGAATACAATATAACTAGGTTTTTCACCTGGTCCACCTGGAGTGTCCGGCGCAGGAAGATGCCCCCCCGGGGGGCAGCTTCTCCCCGCACCTCCCCAAGCCCCCGAGCGCCCCTCCCACGCCCCCCCTGGCGCCGCCCACCCCGCCGCCCGCGGAGACAGCTCTAGAGGCCGCAGAACACGAGGTCCATCAGGACTAACCACCATAGAAATGGTTGAAGCCAACAGATACGTAACATCGTTGCACGTTTCATACCCCCAATGTGCTGAACTAATGTTTTTGGGTAAATGACAAAAATTTTTAAATAAAAATAATTTTCTTACAACAAATTTCGCACTCTGATGGAGATCTCAACCCAATATTAAGACAACATAGACAGTTATTGCAATTTAATAGATCGCCTTTCTTATGCAACGGGATAATTTCTCCATTCACCCAGTCCCTTGGACATCTCTCACACTCTGCCGAGCGATTCTGTTAATTTTCTCGAACTACTGCGCATACGATTTTGTACTGAATTCGTATGCGCAGAAGTGTCTTAAACCTTAAGAGAATACGGCAACAGGTCATAGTTGGTGTAAAAAGTCAACAATATCAGTGACGCTACACTTAAAGTACTCCGGGTAGGATTTTATCAAGATAGCACATTGGAAAAATCACATAGCAAAAATAGCACATTGGAGGTATGAGACGTGCAACGACAATAAGTAATAAGGAAATGTGTATTAGGGTAATCATGCTAAGGCCATAAAGTATGTGACAAAACGAAAATTTAACAAAATATATTTTACATACAGCCTGCTGAATATTTAAGTATGTGCCTCAACTCCAATTGGTATAAATATTATATCTAATCCAAATTACTCTCTTAACCTCTTTAAATTAACTAATGTCATCTTCTAGTACTCCCCAATGAACCAGGTTGTGGTTTAGTGGTAGATTCGGGTTTTCCGGATTGGAATCTTTAGGTTCGAATCCAGCTCCAGAACAACTTGTTTCTTGCTTTCTGGCGCAGTTATTTCCGACTAAGCAGCCCCGAAATTGAAATATTTGAGTATATCAAAAGAACTCAAAGGTTTCTTTTTATATTTAAAAAAATAATAAAAACAATAATTTAGCTCTTAAAAACTGTTCTAAAAAAGTCCTTTGAAAACGGTGATATAACAGGCCTCCAGCATTCAATCATATAATATGCATAAAATGTTGGTATTGGATTAATTTCTACTTTGAAAATAGATGGATGTAATAGCACCGCCACATAGGAGTTAACTACCTACACCTATTTTGTTTATGGTAAATTACTTCTTTATGTTATACCAACCTCAAATTCTATTCCCATCATCTCGTTTACTTAATACTACCAAGGCAAAAAGAAAAAGGACATGAGCTGGTAGCGTCACGGTTTTTTGTCTAAAGATCCCCGGTGCGAATCCCTACTTCGCCGTGACTTGACTTGATTCCTATTTTCATGCACGAGCCTTCATTTAATTGAAAATAGTAGTTGAATATAGTTAAAATTCGATTTAGTGAACTTCTGTGTTTATCTAATGAATTATATTTTATATAAATTAGACTCCATATTTATAATGAAGTCCAATTTATACTCTACAATTTTTTTCTAGAGAAATGTCACTTTTTGAAGCAGTTTTTTTTTATTTTCCACATTGCTGCCTATTATTTTTGTCTTAGCAATCTAGAATCTTCACCTATGACTTCTACATTGACAATTTGGAACAAGTTGAACACGGCTTTACATCACTTGTTTATTTTACTATTGTGATTTGTTAATATTCATTGTGCACTGAATAAGCATTTCTATTGTATACGAAATAATGTTAGTATTATTATAGAAAAAATTATAGGAAATAGAACCATGTTACTGTTTTTAGATGTGTAATATCTTTGCAGACATTTGTAAAGTGTGTGTATTTCAAAATTATTTTTTAATATTCAACTCCGTACTGGAACCCGAAAAGTAAGACTAACCATCTTACTCAGTATTTCAGTTTACTGCCTTGCTATGTTCACTGCGCGTACTGTCATAGATTATAATATCTAAGGTACATAATAATATTTGGTTCAATAAAAAAACTTATTTTTGTAATAAAATCATTGAGTAAAAAACATATTCCTAATGAATTATTTTATATGACTACATTTATATTATTAAGTCTATTCTACCTGCGAAGGAGGATTTGCATTTAAAAATGTTGTCCTTTAATTGTTTTACAAAAATATATTTTCAGACGGTCTCTCATATCAGTCTCTAACTTATTCTTTTTTTAATAAAAATCAAATGTTTTTCTGTTTTAGGGTGTTATTAGATACGAGCGACCGACGTCGATCGATGGGCCTTGCATCTCGCGCGATCTGCCGCGGCAACCGCCGCACGCCGTGCCGCTTCCCCCTCTCATCGATCGACATCGGTCGTATTAAATAACACCCTTAAAAAATAAAGTGTTCATTTATAAGGATTTAAATCCAACCATATTTTGAAAGTATTGTATAAAATTACTAAAATGGCCACCTAATATCCTATGCTCTTTTTAATAATATTTTTGGTTAGTAAATTTTTTAATCTGTTTTGAAAATAAGTTTTAGTTAATTGTTTAATAATTTTCATAAAAAAATTAGTCTTCATCTGGCCAAAAATATAGTGTACAGAAAAAAAACTTATATGCTTCTATGGCATAATACTAGACTTTACAGTTGTACCAATAAGACATTCAGGCAAATCATTATTGTCACGGATAATTTATATAGCGCCGTTTTTGTTTAAATATACCGTTCTATAATTATCTAATTTCAAAAATTCAAGAACAAAGTAATTCAACACTTTATAGGCATGATATTTGCCCATGAAGTATTAAATTAATTTGCTAAATAAATTAAAACATCCTAATTTTATTCACTAAATACTTCATAAACAAAATGGTTTGCTGTCGCAGGATTGGTCTTAGAGCAATTGTAGTATAGTTAGTAATAATATCTATTAATGTTGACCATTTAATAAAGGCACATGGTGTCGTTTTATTGATAATATTATATTGGTATTATAAATGTATTAATGTTGGTATAGACAAAGCAGGGATTAGTCTATGTGGTCTACGTTAGGACATCTTACTAAAGAGCTATTAAGTCATTAGAAGTACGATGTAACATATATAGTACTGTAAACTCTGTACAATAGTAGGGTTATTATATAATGTTAACACATTCCTTCGTAAATATTTTTGTTATGTAAAGTATTTTTTTATTGTAAAAAGTAAAAATAAAATGTTTATTGTTTGTAAATATCTATCACTAAATATAAAAGTATCACACAAGTTAAATCATGTTTTATTTGCCTCCCTCTTTATAATTTAGATGATGCATCCTGAGAATGATTCAGCAAGATAAAAAATATTGTGTTTAAAGTAATCCCTACTTGAAGAATACTATAATATATACCACTCTGCTTTAAGTTATGAATATGATGTTTATTCTTATATTGGCATGGCGGTTCATTAATTAAGACTTGAAATTTTAACTTTATTCAGCAGGATAGGAAATAAGGTCCCTTTTTTTAAAATAGTAAACTGAAACATTTGAGTTCTTACGATATACTCAAAATAATTTAATTTTTGGGACTGCTTTCAAATAGCCAAAATAACAGTGCCAGAAAGCGGGAAATAAGTTGTGCTGGAGTGGGATTCAAACCTGGAGATTCCAATACGGAGTCCTCGACTCTTTATCACTAGACCTGGTTTAAATTGCACCATTAATCCCGCAATCCATTAACAATACTGAATTTACAAACATTTGTGACCCACATAGTGTGATAGCTAAGGTGCTAGACTCACGCCGTGGAAGTTCCAAGTCCGATTCCCAGTGGGATCACAAAAATTGTGATTTTTCTCAAACCTGTGGTCTAACCTCCTCTATAATCTTTGGAGAAAAAAAAAAGCTAAATTAACGCAATGTCTCCAAGAATACATGTATCTATTTACGCACAATACACAAAACTTTTACATAGGCAGCTTGAGAGAACATGAAAAAATAGTATTATGAAGTTTAGTGTGAAACTATTATTACTTCTGCAGGAAGTTTTCAAGAAACAAATAAAAAAATATCTTAATATAAAAGCATCAATATACTGAGTGTTCACCATCCGAATAAAAGATAAAACATTGGTTTTTAATCAAACATTTTTTAAAGGGCTTTTTAATCAAGTCCAGAGATCGTCGGTTCGAATCACACACGACTTTATTTCAAACAAGCATGTTCATGTTATTCCTAGAATAAAGTAACAATGATAATTTCAATTTATTGTGTAGTAAAATAAATAAGGAAATAAAACAACAATTTAAAAATGTTGAAAAAAAAATTGTATTTGTTTTTAAATAAAACTAATATCGATATAAATATTTCTTCTATTAGTGAATGAGGAAAACCTCAGTTTTAAATATCACATTTATATTTTACGGTAAAATAATTTAATGTTCGCTCTAAATAAAAATTCTAAAATAAACGTCTGATTTAATATTAACATCACCAAAACAGTATTTTTCTTGATCTGATAAATTATGTCGTTTAAGTAAAAAATAAACAAATATTATGCTACTATAATTTTTCCCTAGATTCACGAGGGTTGATACGAATTGTGTTAAGAGTCCTAGGAGAATCTCTTTCAGCCTTTTTTCTATCAGGAAAAATATATTAAGCCAACTAAAATCGAACATCTTTCATAAATAAAATACTTTTTCCTAAATTGCTTTTTCCTAAGTTGGCCACTTGTGCTTTATGTCTCGAAGGTATATTACAAATTATATTGATGCAAAGTATATAATATAAATTTAATAATGTACAATTAGTACTGTCATTTTCTCTTTATTGAACTACTCAATGTTGATGAAAATATTTCCGCGAGATAACAAATATTACACTATATTTTACTTATCTATTTTTATGTACAATACATACATTATATATAAACGATTCTTTTAGTACTATACATGAAAAACAAATTATCTAAATTCGTTATAAATATACTAATGTGTTTTTATACATAAAAACTCTAAAAAAAAAGTCATAGGATGGCATTTCTAGAGTAATTAAAATGCATACTATTATTTTGCACGAAGTTCCATTTTGTACACAGTCTTGACATAAAAAGTTTTCACTTGTCATATTTGTTTCTATTGTGAATTTGTCTTTACACTTTGTATTGAAAAAGTACCATAATTTAAAAAAAGACAATTTAAGGGCTTCTGTTCACAATAGATACATTCGCAAAAAAGTGTAGAGTACGTTTTTCACTATTCGTTATGTATAAAAATCAGTGAGCAAATTTATTTTTCATACTATCCATCTCTAAGTGAAATTTTTGTATTTGAACCTGATGTAGTTGCTCCATATGTTCTAAATCTTTATCTTGTTTTCTTTTTTCGTATAGAAGGTGATTTAATTTTTGTTGTTTTTGTATTTCCAAAATTTCTTTCCGCAAAAGAAACAGTTGGTTTTCTTCATTTCTATCCTCTTGTAAATTGTTTTCTATTGTACTTAGTATTTTAATTATTGCATTTCGTTTGTTGAATTTAGATGCTAGTGCTTCTTGGGTCCAAACAGCTGAAAGACAAAATTATTATCATGGATAATTTAATAATAGCACAGATTTTATGTAAAAAAATACTTCAATCAGTTGCACAGTTCATCAATATCTACTTAAACTTTTACATAAAAAACATTAACTGTCAGGTCAGCCAAACGTTGCGCCGACTATTCAATATCATATTATACTATAGTTTTTGTATTACACGGGACAGTTTGCAAATTGTACAGTTTTCTGTCCCATCCAAAGTGCGCATTACCCTGTCAGAGTGATTTATTTTTGAGAATAAGTTATAAATTTTGCTTCAATAATCAACAAAATGAAGGAATAAAAAAAAATAAATAAAATCTGCTAATGTAATAGTGCATACTCAATTTTAAAAACAGAAAAATAAAAATAAGTTTATTATAAATGAGCTTTAATAAGTTATAAATGAGTGCATGGTATGAAAAGTCATCATCATACCATATCCGCTCCCTATGTGAAGCATATGGATTCCACAAACTGCCTCCAGGCTAAGCGATTGGCTGCTAGCTCCCGTGCATCCTCTACAGCATGCAAATGACACAGGTTTATCTATTTTCATTTGTTAACACAGTGCATACAAATCGTATATATTTTTAATACCTAAACGGACAGAGGACTAATCAGGGGGAATTAACATAAAATGGAGAAACAAAACAAATCCCCTCACCTTTATTCCTAGTGGCACATTTTCTTCGTAATTTCGTTAAGACTGGTTTTCTGTCCCCATCTGTTGATCAAAAGAATTTGAATTACTTTTGCTAAGTATTACTTTAAATATCCTGCACTCAGAAATCAGTATCAGGACTGCAGTCAGAATAAATTACATCAAAATGTAATTTCACAATAAATTGAAATTGGTGTGAAGTTTTTATCAAAAGAAATTGTAAGAAATGTCTTAAATGCAACGGCATAAATTGTTTTATCAATATTGATAATAGCTGTTTCTCACACTTACTATCACTTGTGTTAGGAATTTCTAATCCCACTTGAGGTACGAGATCATTCACATCCGGTGTCCCATCGTCACAGAGAGGATCTTCTGATGCGTCCAGACTATCGAGGCCTTGGGCCTCTCTAGCCTCCCGTTCCTCCATTCTTTGTTTTTGCTTAATTTTTTCCCAACACCTTTTTAGCTGAGAAGAGTTTCTCTAAAAAAGACAAGTTTGTAAAAACGTACTACCCAAGAAAGTTTTAGATATATAGTAGTACAACTACACACAGTTTTGAATTAAAAACAAGAAGTATAATATGAACTAACCTTATACACAAATTGATAAGAGTTGTATTTAAGGACTATCCTTTCCCAAGCGAGTTCTTTCAATCGGTTGGTTTCTTTATTGGTGCGTTTGTTGCTGATGATCTTTTCTTCAGTTTGTATCAATTGCACCAACAATTCTTTCTCCTGGTTGGAAAAGTTTATTTTGGAATCCATGGATTCAAAGCTTAAAAAAGAATATTTCAGAAAAAATACTGGGAGTTGCCTCTTTCCTCTCGGCTAACTCGAAATGATCTAAAGTTTGCGAAACAGTACCGAAGCCTCAATCAGGGCCGTAAAGCCCAAATCCAAACGAGCCAAACCGTGTTAGTGAATTTAACCAATATTGAAAATGATTAACACTCTCATGCCAACCAACTTTGAGCGCTTTAATTTGGTTCTGCATCTGTTTTCCCTACGAAAATACATTCAATTTAGTAATTTTTAAAATTAAATTAATAATGTTTT
Organism: Micrasema minimum; assembly: GCA_022494985.1. Taxonomy (NCBI): domain Eukaryota; kingdom Metazoa; phylum Arthropoda; class Insecta; order Trichoptera; family Brachycentridae; genus Micrasema; species Micrasema minimum. Next base: position 150,330 of record JAGVSP010000200.1, on the reverse strand, counting down.
GTTTACGACCCGATCATAGAATACACTAATTAAGAACGCAAGCTGCCATACAAACAAGTTGATCAAAATTTGAACCACATTTAATAAAATTTCCGAGCGCCATCTCTTGTGTGAGAGTTTTACTATAGCGAAAAATTGACGGCGGGAATTTCAAATATATATATTTTCGATATTCCATATTTTCTCATGTAAAATATTTCATAAAATGGTCGTAAAATAAGATACAAGTTGTATCTTATCTTTCAACCACTGTATGAAACATTTTACATGAGAGAAAGGATTAAGGCAAATTTATTGATTGAAAGAATAGTAAAATTGTACTGTACTTTATTTGTATTGTAAAAAAAAAAAAATAGATGTCTGCAATATAAAATATTTGTAAATAACAATTGTCATGCTCTAATGAATTGATTGTAAATATAATATATTTTAAGTCTAATGTCATTTAAAAATAATATGGATACACAAATGATGGATCTTTGTAAATGTCACAAACTAACCTATACATACTACACACACGAAAATTGCGTTTAACTTCACTGAAATCCAAAACTGAACAACCCCCCACTTATTATATCGTAGCAAATATTAACAGAATTGTTATTTTGTCATTGTTATCGCAAATGGATTGTCTTTATTGACCACTTTGAAAGAAATTGCAACCACTTTGAGCACCGAACGTTTTAATAACTGCCAGCCCGTCAACCGACCACGAAATCAATACCACAAGACTCAATAAAGATAGGAAAAGTAAAATCAGTAATGTATCAAAACAATTGTATACATTTCTACCTTTGTTTTTGCAGTCGGATGAAAATTTCAAACGCGTAATACGCACAACTTATAACTACAAATGTCACTAATAAAAAATAAAAATATGGGATTCCTTTGATTAGACCATAAACAAACAAGCATAGAGTAAACTGGGTACCACGTGATATACACTGTACTGCCATCTACTGTGTGAGAAAAATACTAACTGTACCAAAAAGTTTGTTCCTGGCTTGGAGGACCCGATCCAACCAAAGTAAACCACAGATGACAAATCATTGACAAATTGCCAGATGCCACAGATCACCCACAGATGATTCAACACTGTCACCTAGGCTTGTCGAAAAAATATCGATGTTTTTAATTTGATATATCGATATTTTTGAGCGATATTTTATGTTTCGATATATCGATTTAAAATTCCAAGCATCGAAAAGGTATAAAAATTGATATTTTTTCAGATCAACAAACGAAAAATTGTAGGTAAGTAGGTACTTTTAAAGATAGATTTTGTTAAACTACTCACAAATTGTTTATGGTTATACGGTTTTTTTTTAAATATCGCCTACTACTAGTAATAGGTATATTTTAGCGTATTCAAGCTCAATGAAAAAGATATCGATATATTTTGGGACTTTCGACATCCCTAAGTGTCACTAAAGAGAGAATTAAAAAAATTGTTCCTTCCCTAAATAGGTAGTGACAACGACAAAATATAAAACTAGCGGTTACCGGAAGATAAAACAGTTTATGCAAAGAAAAATATAAAATTAGCGGCTTTGGCAGATATTACAGTTTTTTATGCCATGCGCCACCAAATGTAATTTTTTCCGAATATTATAAAATAATTAGGAAGTATCAACTTGATGTAATAATTTTGGATCCACGAGAAATATTAATATTTTGAAGTCGATCAATCCGATCATGTATGTACGCAAATCAAATTTAAACTCAGCCCAGAATTTTATCTTCTTTTTACTTTTCGCTCTACTTGATTCTACTGTTCTACTTTCTATTCTACAATCTATTTTCTATGGTTGTCAGAAAACATGGCAGAAGTTGAGGTATTTTGTCACGTGTATTAGAAAATATGTTTATTTTATTTGCCCGAACGTATGATTATTATATTTATTGTTTCAGCTTGCAAAGGCTTTCAAAGATCTGCCTATAAAAATCCAAACATCTAGTTTAAAAGAGAGGCGGCAAGTCTTACAGGTTGTCTGCGATGTGTTGTCAAATCCCGGTAATTTTTCATCTGTATTATAAAAATCCCGTACACGTCCGCTCGTTACTTGCGTTTTCTATTATATTATGATATTGTGCAATTACAGGTATCAATGAACAAATCATAAGAGGATTATGTCGAGCTATACAAAGTACTCTTCAGCGGTATCGCGATGCAACTTCCCAGTCGTTCGTGTTAAAATTAATAGAAAATTTGGTTAAACAGCACAGAGAATGGATGCTGAAACATTTTACTCCTCTTCTGGCAGATATTGCAGATCAACACAAGAGTCTTGTTCCATCGTGAGTCTTTATTTTGTTTCCTACTTTTCCTTATCGTTTTGAGGTTATGTTTTATAACACATAAAATAATTGACTTCTTTTTAGTAAATGTTATAATTATTTTTGTAATAATCAGATACAGTAATGTGTAATATAACTATTTTTTCCACGAACTGTGTATTTTTTAAATATTCTATGTAGATATTCAGAATAACATTCTAGATTTTTATTCTTTCTAGATAATGTTATACATTTTTAAATATCCATATATTAATAGGCTTTATTATTTTTAATTTATCCACTATTTTTTAAGATCGATTTTTTATTTCAACATATTAAGTCAATATTACTCAATTTCAATACTTGTATCGAAAAGAAACCTATTCAATCTTATTACAAATATTTGCACATATTTTGTATTGTGAATATTATTTTCAAAAAACCTAAGCGGCTTGTTTTTTAAAATAGGAAAAAAGTTTTGGCACTGTGGGTTTTGATCTAAGGATCATTAGACGGAAAGTCCGTAACACTATCACTTGGCCACCAGCATTACTAAAGTATTGAATTATTTTCAGGTTAAGCACCAGCCAAAGTAGTTTGTACGCATTACGGTGGTCGTGTAGCCTCATAGAAAATGGCCTCCTTAACAACATGGATGATTCCAGTCTACCATCGCTGGTTTCTTCCCAAGCTCTTCTTCTCACTGCTGTTAATGCTTACGGGAAAGTGAAAAAAAATCATAAGGCCTATTTTGCCGTAAGTCTGATTATTTTTTAAATGATTTTTTTTTGGTAAAAACAAAAACAGAACCATTTGTGATATCCATTAAATAGTAGATATGAACATTATGTAAATTGTTAGTAAATAAGCAAGATGCAATGGGCTACGAGACATTTAAAAAAAAATATATATAGATGGTGATTTATATCTTAAATACGAAAAAAAGTCATTGAGTTTTAGTTATCATTATTATCATCATGTCAGTAATTAATTTTTAAAGTATCGTAATCGCGATTTCCCACCAAAACATTATATGGTAGGATACGTCTATTGATTTCAAGGCGTCCATTAACTAAGTTTTGATATAAGTAGCGCCTAAAATAGATAAAAGTACACAGCAGCCATGTCTCTCGGGTCTTACGCGTCAACTATACACCGTTTCCCACGATGAGACCGCGAAACTCCAGAGGGTGATTATTCATGATATTCTGAGAAAAAAATCTTAATAAAGTTTTTCAAAATACTCAATTCTAATTTCTTAAAAAAAATGATTAAAATATGAAAAAATTCACGCGTGTGTAATACCGTCCATTTTTGAACTGGCTAACACCACGTGACCTGCACCAATTTCAGATATGAAATTCGAATTTTGAATGTCTGCACAAGGCAAGGCCAGAGCGGACCCCCACTCCTCCCCGCCCACCGCCACCCCGCCACCGCTTGCATTTCAAACAGAAGCCAGTATTACATAGTCGCTTTTTATTAATACTTTTTTTAATTAATTATTAAAAATGCCCGGATCAAAAAACTTTATAAGGATTTTTTTCTCAGAATACCATGAACAATCACCCTCCGGAGTTTCGCGGTCTCATCGTGGGACACGGTGTATATTTAGTACAACCCTTTTAAAGCATCCGTTTGCGGTCAATAATATTTCTACAACGAAAACAGTATTTGATTGCAGTTGATTTGCATAATTTTACTTAACGCATGAAAACGATATGAATGCTAACGCTACAAATACGAATGATAACGCATAAAAGTGTTTTCTCCTTAAAAGTGTCAAAATTTTAGTTACGCAGCGATGGATTTCCATGAAAGTATAATAGTATTTTGTTACACATTATTTAAAGACATGTTTTTCAACAGCTCCATCACATGTGGCTAAAGTTAGGAAACGATTGTGAAACACTCTGGCTTCGGACGATAAGCGAGTCCGAAGGTCCTCAAGTTCCAATCATGGCTTCTGCTATTTACAGACATCACAAAGAACTTATGAAACCCCAAAACAATAATTTCAAGGTATGTAAACTTTTACGGTTCTACATTCGAATGAGTGCAGGTAGCGGAAAATTCATTTGTCTCTGGTTTGTAGAGATTACATAGAAAACTTGCTATACGCAAAATGTCATGTCAAACCAAATTTTCAGGTTAGGAGTTTTTTACCCTTCGATTTAAACTTAACGAGTATATTTTTGAAAAGAAAGATGTTTCAAAGTTATTGAGACTACTGATTGTAATTTTTGTATATAAAAAATGTTGCTTAAATTTCATTGAGAGTAGTGAATATTTTTACATTTTAATGTTTTAGTATTGCAACAGCCTATGTCCGCAAGTGATCCACTCTAGTCATCTTCTATTATGTGATGTTTTCTATGAAAATTGCCAATAAACGATACTCATCAAATGATTTAAGAATTATTCTAAGTTGATTAATCTTTGCCCTTGGGCTAGTAGTTACAAAACAAGTATATTTTTAAACAACATTTTGAGTGAGTCCAAATGCTTGTAGACAAAAACTGTATTTTACCCATGACGGGCTTGCATTGACTTAACCCAGCCAAGGACAGGTCATAAGCCCTGTAAATGCCTAGATATCCACATCCCCTCTCAAACTTCTCGTCTCTGTTGATACATCAATTGTAAGTGTATTTTTTTCATTGCAGGATAAAATTACAGATAATTTTATAAAAAGCCTTATTAGTGTAAAGACTAGACCAAATCCGATGCTTATTGAAGGCTGTCACGATTTTCTTAAAGAATTAACGAGTGATGACTTTAAGAACCAAGTCCTACCAGCTTTGCAAAAGTCAATGCTTCGTAATCCAGAAATCATTATCGAAGCTATTGGTTATGTTGTCATGAATATGGACTGTAACTTGAATCCTTTCGCTTTAGATATTACTAAAAATCTTATAGGTGAGTAATAAAATATGTAATATTTATTTAGTTAGCATTTATTTTATAGAACTCCATATTATAATATTTGCAACAACTAGGCGAAACAGTTGTCACTATGTGTAGTGTATAAAATAAACAAATAGCACCAAAATCTAGTTTGATTTCAATATTAAAATATGTAATACTTAATATCAATGTGAAAAACAAATGAATCTCAGTTTTACAAATAATATTTTTTCTATTCTAATATCTAAGTTAATAATTAGTAATTAGTCATCAGTCAAATATATTTACATATTATTTGGTATTCAAATGATTATGTACTTGTAGTGAGACACTGGTTTCACATCACGGAGGTTCCATGTACAATTTCTGGTGAGATCTCAAAGTAAATTGAAATTGATCTTTTCAACCCTGATTGGTGATTTTATCCCCTTCTGTAATAATTGAGCCTCCCGGCTGTAAGGGTGGTTAATATTATACAATTGTTTTAAAGTAATTACTTTCACATCTGTTTCTATATGTATTTATTTCAGGAAATTTGCATTCAAAAGAGGATGTAGTCAGATCGGAAGCAGCCAAAACATGTAATGTATTGGCAGCTAAACTATCTGAACCAGAACCCATTATTGCTATTGTCAAACAAATATTCGACGTTTTTAATGGCTCAAATGGAAAACTTACCCTTGCTGAACATAAAGCTGGTGTTTTATTGGTAAGACAGTCAAATTGATTTTATTCTTGTGAGACACTAAAACAAATAGTTTAGTCAATTCAATAAATTAAACATAATTTATATTGGTAATTGGTTTGGCCAATTGGTTTCTCTGGTAGATTTTTTATTTAAAAAAAAAAAAAAAAAAAAAGAAATTTATGCAATCTTATGATATTTGCATATAATTCTATTTGTAAATACTATTTTCAATAAAGCCTAAGCGGCTTGTGCTCGAAAATAGGAATCGAACATCGGTTCGATGTTCGATTCCTTTCCAAATTTCTTATTCTACCTTCACCCGATATCCATTTGTCACCTGTTTTTTGACACCGCGCCAGTCTATTACTCCGCCCAGTATTCCACTCGGGAATCCTTCATCAATCTGCTAATCAATCCTAATATCCTAAATACTTAATTCCCTCCAAATACCGAAAGCCCCCTGGTTCAAAGTGAAGTTAGTGCGCTGGCGTTTCCTCTATTGTGTCCGAACCAATTATGTGGTGTTTCTATAGTATTCTAGAGATACTTTGCCCCTCCCTGGTGGTCCTTCGTTCATCTTTTCCTGTTCCTGTTGAGTCTCAGCTCTTGTAAGTCCTTCATCCGTATTTTCGATCCTTGTTCGGACGAAGTTACCAGAGAGCCTCACCAGGGCGGAACAAGTAATAAAAAAACAATATTTTCCTGTTATCTAAGTATGTCTGCGCATTTTACTTTACATGTTTAAAGAACATACTTATACAGATTTTTTATATGTATTTTTTTTTACAGGGAGCTGGCCTCTTTAGCTGCAATGCTGTTGAGTCTGGTAACGAGTATATGAAACTATACTGTGAAGTATCAAAACTTTTCTTCAAAGCTTTGGAAACCGAAAGTCACGAAAAAACACTTTGTTATTGTTTAGAAATGTTTACTCTTTGGAGTCGTAACAAAATCAGCGGAGAACTGCCTGATTATGTTGTTGAAGCATTCAAGGTTCTTATTTTGTATTATTTTTTACATATGTTAATTTTAAAATGACTATAAAGAATCCTCGTTAAAATTGATTTAATTTGCACTTAAGTATAAACTAGGCAGCATAATGTTTTGCTGGTAGTTCCCTTAGGCAGGCAGCGGCCTGTTCTGGAGTTAGATCTCGCTGAGCTTGTGCAAGTAACTCATATCCTACGTAGAACTTGCGAACATTGGCCGATCTGAGGAGAGGTGGAAGGTACATAGCATGTAGAAGCCAGTGGGAAGAACAGTCTGCATTCATCGGTCCTGTTGGAGCTCCGTGCCACCCCATACTATAAGGAAAATTGCACGCAAACAGATTGTCATACTTTGTTGTTAATTCCTTCATCACTTGGGCTAGTGTAACTTTCTTGCTGTTGTCTAGATCTGTTAATCTGCGCGGAGAATGTCCCGTGGGTAAAACCATAGTTTCGAATGGCCACACAGCCCAGTAAGGTACTACAACTAACCAATCTTGGTTTAAACAGACAATTCTCTCTTTTGAGTTCAACTCTCTTCTTGCATAATCCTCTAGTAAATTTCTACCGTGTGTTTTGTAATAATCCAACATACATTTGTCCTTAACCCGCGGCTCGTTCGGCAGATAGGAAGATGCCCATATTTGGCAGTGGGGATGCGGGTTGGAGCAACCCATGCTTTTCCCTTTATTCTCAAAAATTTGAACCCATAGAAACCTTTTTCCCAAGTTACGGAGCTGATTTTCCCATTCGTCTATTACGGCTTTTATTTCCTGGATTGACATCAACGGAATGGTCATATTGGAGTTGGGATGGAAACACATAACCCTACAGGTTCCCTTTGCCGAAGCAATTTGAAACAAGGGATCCTGCGATTCTGGAGGGTCTGGAACGTCATTCAAAAGTGCGGGAAAATCATTTTGAAACACGAAAATAGAACTGTACATTGGATTAACATGTCCGTTTCCTCGTACAGCTCCCGGAAAAAGAGGATTTTTGTAACTTTCATCACTCAATTTAGTACCTTCTATTGGTTCAAGTTGTCCCGACCATGGCCTTAGCATACGGTGTGGAGAAACAAGAAGCCACTCATCCTTTAACGGATTATACCGAATGTGCTGATGCTCTGCAGCGTTAAATTTTTCCATTTGTACCTTATTTCAAATTTCAGTATTGTAGCTTTTATAGGACAGTAAATCGTTTAACAACACCTCTGTAGAAATGTGACTGGTAACTTGAATGAGGTGGTAATATATATAAAATATTTTGCTTGACCAACTGTACTTATTCAAAAATGATAATATGAATGTAATAAAACACGAGGAAAACTTGATAACCTTTCATTTTTACTTTTTATGAAGTATTTCACTATCCATTATCGTAAACATTTATTACTTTTCACCTATGTGTAATCTTGTGGTTCTGCAATGAATTTTATAGACCAATTTGAAAAATCAATGTGAAACGTTTTTAAAAAAAAAAAAATTTTTTCCCATTTAAACCGGGCAGTGCAAAATATGTTAATTGTTAAATTAACTAAAAATATACTTACAGAAAGGTCTTAATCTAAAATCATCCACCCAATTGGTGAAGATAAGTTACCTACAATGGTTTGGGCAGTGCTTAAACAAAACAACTGTTTCTACAGAAGATAACGATGATCTAATTCCAATTTTCCTAAAAATTGTTGAAAGAGCTATTCAACAACCGTTACAGGTAAAATATCCATTAAAACTACAATAATTCTATTAGGTTTAACGCATATTACATGTGAAGAGATCACAATTTTATACATTCTTTGTCTATCAATGCCATACAGACTTAGTGATTCTTTGAATCTCTGTGGGTTTGCTCTCTTCACCACCACCACGACAATATGCCCTAGACAAAACTGTAAAACTAATGTATGTTTAAATATATTTTTTTTTCAATAAAAGCTTAATTGTTCATAACACCATTTAAATTCACGCTTAAGAGTAATTTTTCATTTGCAGTATTGCAAAAAAATAATTTCATATACATTAATTTAGCCATAAAAATAACATTATTTGCAGAATGCTATTGTGAGTGAAGGAGCTTGTGCCGCATATGTAATGCTCAAATTTGACAACAATAAGGAACTACCAACCAAGTACACTGCAGTATGGAATGCCATCACTTCAAAGGAGAAGCAAGTGTTCTTGCAAGAGAAATTTATCTCTAGTGCAACTGATGATGGTATCTACTCATTTTTTATAACACTAAAGATTATTACTGTGTGACCTTAAAAAATCAAGTAGCATTGATTCCAGATACATGATTAATATGATGTTGCATGATTGCCAACTTACATAAAATTATTTTCAGTGCTCACCACCATAGTTTACATATGCCAAGAGGCTCTAGAAAAGTATCGCAGTGAGATGGACAACAAGTGTGAGTTGGTATCACGAGCCTTAGTCTCGTGTCTGCTGTGCCCCAGTGGCGGCGTGAGGGCCACAGCCCTGGACGCGCTGGAGAGCGTTCTCAAGGCCGCCCCGCTGGCCAGGTCCCTCCTGGCGCAGCTGCCCAAGTGCCTGGAGAGCATCAAGCTGGCACAGCTCAGCAACGGGACGGATGGTGGCCAGGAGACTTCATCCGATGTTTTAGGAAAGGCGATTGTCAAGGCAGTAGCTGCTATCTGTTCTCACAGAGGTAAGATAATTAATTCTCCTGTACAAAAATACTTAACTCAAATTTATCTTTGACGATTTTCTTTAACAATATTTCAGTCTTTTTTTTTCAACAAGTGTTAAATTGAATTTTCATTTACTAATATTTTTTTATTTCAAAACATTTCTAGAACCGGAAGCTTGTTCTCTAAAATTAATCATAATTCTACATATAAAATTTTTAGAGTACTCCCTCGAAGACCGTCAACTGCTGGGTGTGGACGCACTTCTGTCTTGCCACCACCCTCTGGTTATGTCCTGCGATCGCACCTTGTGGCTGAAGACCCTCAAGTCTCTGGACCTCCAACCGCGTCAGCTTATCAGCCTGTTCTCCAACAACATCAAGAACAGTTACATTGCCGGCTTCCAGTGCAATGATGTAAGAATAACAAACCACTAAATTCTAGATTAAGCAGTCTGTCAATGTGATTGTAGTATTTATGTGTTTATATAAATTTGTTGCAGAGTTATAGCAATGTCATATCAACACTGGTAGCGCAAAACCCGGAAGTTATCCTTCCCAGCCTTATGTCGTACATCACCGAGACATTAGAAGATCCAGAACTGCTCAAAATTACTAGAGATGAATACTTTACCTACCTCACTCCAGAGGGAGAGCTGTATGATAAAAGTGTAATCCCTGGGTACGTCTTGTAATTTTTATTTAAACTACATTCAATTTATAACTTTACAAAAACTGTACAGATGGGATTTGTTATAATAAAATATGAATGAGTGACACCACAATCAAATAATCGCAACACAACTTTCAAATTTGTGTTTTCTCTTTTTAAAAATGTTGATTGTATAATCTTGGTGTTATTTTATAGGAATGAAGACAATACTGAGATGAACATGAAACGCGAGAGTAAAGCGTATTCCTTTAAGGATCAACAGGAGGAGCTTCAACTTCGCAGAGAGTTGGAGGAAAGAAAGAGACTAGAAGGAAAAAATAAAGCACCCAAGGAACTCACAGCTAAACAGAAAGAAGCCATCAAGATTCAGACAAACAAAGAAAATCTTATTAGACAAAAACTTACTGTGGTTAGTGCACAATATATTTTTATTTACTTTAAAACACGTTTAATAATCATAATTTAACTTCTTTTACATTAGCTATAAAAAGTTTATTACATATTAAAATAAATATAAATACTTATGTGAAATATCATGCTTTAGAAATAAAACTGACCAATGTGTCATAATACGGGCGATTGCACAATGTGCATACAAAGTAATATTACAGCAGCATTAGAAATTTAGCGACAAATATGAAGAAGGAAAATGTAAAATATGTACTACTATTGCTATTGCTAATCCGGAAGAAAAATGACACGATTCAAAATCCAATTATTTTCAAAGGATGTAATGATAACTTTTTTTATAATGTAAAACACTATTCCTAAATGCAGTGTTTTAGAACTTACAACTGAAAATATCGCACCATGAATGCACTGCACTCATAATAATAACTATTAATTGTTAATAACTTGCAGCTGGAGGAGCACCTGCGGTGCGTGGACAGCATGGTGCGTGCGGCGGCGGCGGGGGAGCCCCGCTGGCTGGGCCGCCACGCCGCGGCGCTCATGAAGGCCCTGCTGGCCGCGCTGCGCTCGCCGCTGGCTGCGCCGCGCGCTGCGCAGCTCGTGCTGCACCTGCGGGCCGCCTTCTGGCCGGATGATGTGCCCCTGATAGGAGACACCATCGCACGGGTCACTCTAAGGTAATTAGTCTACAGTAACGAAGTTAGTTTGTCATTGTCAGAACTGGAAATATTTTTAATTCTTGTAGATTCATTATTTTAATCAATCTTTCTCTCTCTCGCATGGCGCTATAGCCCAAATGACCTTGGATTCCTTCAACTTTCGTCCCCCTATCTTAGTCTCGTCCTTCCACTTCATCTTTTACCCTGTGTGTAATTCATAATTATTTTTGGTACACGCCTTCTTAGCATTCTGTGCACATGCCCAGCCTATCTTAACCTGAGCAATTTAATATGGGTTGAGATGCTAGGATCTTCATAGATTCTGTTTTATCATTCTTGATCAGTCTTTATTATAATATTGAATTACCACGAGGGATGTGTGGGAGGAGGTGAAAGTATTGTCTGGCATCGCTGGACGCTTCACATAAGAGCTAAGCTAACACGAATAACTAAGTTTTTTAAAAATTATTAATATATAACTAATTAAAGTTAAATAAAAAATACTTGGCACACTTCCACTTTTATTTATTTTGACCAGTTAGCGCTTTCACCCTGTAACGGGCATCTTCAGACTGGTAACATGTTGGACAAGACAAAAGTATAAATAGCAGTTTTTACAAAATAAATTTAGATACTAAACACATGAGTTGGAAAAACACAATATGAGAGATTAGTAGGTTAGGCTAAGGGTGAAAGTAATGTGGAATTTGAAAATTCTGTTTGCTGGTTAATCAATAATATACTGCCGTTATTTTTTATTCTATTAATTTCTAGTATTTCTAATCTATCCAATTTTGGGCCTTTATTTTCTACATGAAGGATTTTGACATTATCTAAATTTACAAATGATTGATTAAATTCTGTTAAATGAGAAGCATAATTAGAGTTATCTTTTTTAAATCTATGTGAAGCTAAATGTTCTTTAATTCTTATTTTTATTAAAGAATTATATAAGAATTATATAATTTATTTATTAAAGATCTAAATTTACAAATTGATAATTAAATTCTGTTAAATGAGAAGCGTAATTAGAGTTATCTTTTTAAATCTATGTGAAGCTAAATGTTCTTTGATTCTTATTTTTATTAAAGATATAAAGTATAAATCAAATTAAGTTTTTTTAAATTTTAATAGTTTTAACCCATAATGTATTGCAAAGAGAATTTGGATTGAATTGGTGAAAAAATAGTATATATAAATATATCTATTTATATTTATATTGTTTTAACGCCCGTAGGGCTTTTACATAATATTTTTTTAAAGTTACACAGTAAGTAATTACATATATGAAAAATTACTTATTAGATACATGAAAAAGATAATACATTTCATAGATATTCAATTTGGCATAAAAGTTATGCTAAGAAAAAATACAATATGATATTAAATGGAGCAAGTGGTACACTAAAAAATACAATAAGATAATAATACAAATGGCACACTAACTATTCATTTCCGCCAGAGATGGCATCCAGACACTGCTCCCTAAAATGAACTATATTAGTGTTAAAAACATCAATATTATTAGCATACTTGTTTGCCAGTGCGTGCATTCGTCGTATAGATGAGTTTGCACTGTAATTGGTCGTTGATTGGCTGCAGTAAAATAGTGCATTACTACGGGTAACTCGACCAGGCAATCAACATAGATTTTAATACTTTGAACAGAAAGAGCAAATCATTTAATATTCTTCTATTTTCTAATGTTTGTATATTCAGAAAGTTATTTAAAAAGTTATAATTTATGTTTACAATAGGAATAGTATAAATAGATTAAATGATTTGATCGCCAATTTTACAGTAAAACTGCTTACCGTTTAGAGTGAAACACTTTATTCAAACACTATTCAAAATCTCTTTTTGAATTTTAGATTGTACAAACCGCAGTGCGATTTAGATCCGAATTGGGAAGAAGAAAACTTAAAAGACGCGATATCCAGAACCATTGGACTTCTGCATTGGAGAACTGTGTTCAGAAAGAAGTACCAGGATCCCGACTCCGCCAAGAAACATAGCTACAACCTGAATGCCCCGGCGTTCTGTTACTGCTTCAATCTCTTGAGACTGAGTCTGACTTCTTCGTATGCCAAAAGTGACGAACAGATGATCACACAAGGACTGGAAATCATATCTCACCAAACTCAGCTGCGTGACGAGGGTACTGTCTATAACGACCTCAACAATCCCGGGTTACTACCTATTCAGCAGATGTTCCAACTTCTTCTCGAAGTAATAAGTAAGTCAATTAAACATATTTATTTTCCTACTAAGTTTTATTTGAAAAGTTTACATGAAACTTGAATGAAAAAACCTTCAATTCGTTTACAAGGTTGTACCCACATAAATTACTATCCCTACAAGCAATGTTATCTGTTTGATAGCCTATCATTTGATAGCCTATCAAGTAACAGTTTCTAATGCATGTTTTAACACAAAAGTCATACACATGAAATAAAGTGCCGTAGTTCTATATGTATGTTGAAACTCCAAGCAAAAAAATAAATTACCCATCATTGATAGGTAATTAATTTTATGCTTGGAGTTTCAACATACATATAGAACTACGGCACTTTATTTCATGTGTATGACTTTTGTGTTAAAACATGCATTAGAAACTGTTACTTTAATATCTTCTCTGAAAAACTCTGCCGTTGAGTTTTTAATAACTAACCACTAGAGCGACCATTTTGCGAAAGCGCAGATTATACATAGAGCAACCAAAGTGGCGTTGCGTTTGCAAATTTTTTCAGTGGCGGTCGTAACAGATTTTATTTTTTTATTTTTTTGTTTGATGTTCTATACATTTATCGATTTATAGGATGTGTAGGTAGTAGGTTTATCATTTAAAAATCAATAGTTTCTCAACAGTATCATACATTAATTTTTTGTGGTACGTGTACGTCTTTTGAAATCTGAAACTGAATTTTTTTGTGAAAACTGTACCTCTTTTTGGTATCAATTGAAAGAAAAAGAATGGATCTAAAATAAATCTAAGAAAGTATGCTAATACTTCTGAAGAGTATTTCAAATAAAACCTTTTTTGTATTTTAAGTATTGAAAATTAAAAAACTGTATGCAATAATTTTATTTATTCAAATTTATACAATAGTCGATTGTTTACATTGAGAAGTAATTACGTTTGTATAGTTTCATACAAAAAAGAAATAAGAACGATCTGTACATAGTCGGTAGTCCCTAGCGGAAAAAATAATGCATGGGGACGCTACAACTATTTTTAGATATTTGGGCGGTCGTTTGAGTGGCTTAAGTTTAAATCTATTCTACAGGCAGGAACAAAGGAAAACTGCAATCTCAATGCAGCGCCACACTTCTTGAAGTAGCAACAGCTGTTTCCGGGGACGAAGGATGTGGTCGCGCATCATCCTCAGAAATTGACTGCCTTCTTTCTGGTTTACAAAATCCTTCCGAGGTTTGTGACCATACTAATCAATCTACATTTTTCTTTATACTTCTTAAAATGTCTTGTTCGCTGCATTCATTCTTCCTATAAATATGTTTTTAGGTGGTAAGAGAGGCCTCATTACATGCACTGGCATGTCTTGTGAACACTTTCCCAACCCTGAAGGAAGATTTGCAGCAAGCATTAGTACTTACTAAGCGTCTTTGGATTGCCAAGTTTGATGTATCTGAGAGGAATCGGTGAGTCAATATTCTGTTGGTTTTATGACTTCTATTTCACTGACAAAAATTATATTCAATCAAAGCTATTTAAATTATATTAATTGAAATACTAACTCAATGTTTCTTTTCAAAAATAAAAAATAAAATGTAACAAAACTTACCTGTCAAAAATCTCATGTTCATTTAGTAAAAACCAAAACTGTCTCATCGACTCCTGGTCTCCTAGTCTCCCTAATTAACCATGGTTGCTGTAATTCAATTTAATAGGTCACATTTGACACTTCATCAAGATTCAACAACATAACCTTGTAAGGGCGGATACAAAATATTTATTTATTTTTTCGAAGTTATAACTACACAATTGCTTAACTTTTTTCAATTACGATTACATATTTATTGTAATAATGACAAAATAAGGTAATTTTACGATTTACTTTCACCAATAAACCATTCTAAACATAATAAACTTTTTCTGTTCTAAACGTCGTTACAATGTTGCATCAGCGAACCTTTCTTCTAGAGGTGTTACCCGAAAAAATCGAATGTTGATAAGTAGAATCGAATGATTACTTGTGAAGGAATATTTCACCATAGACGAATAATTTCTCAATTGGTCTGGGTGTTTGTAGTTATCTTATTTTGTTCCTAAAATTTACGATATAAAATAATATACATATAAATAATAATATACAGGGATTCGACTTATGATTTTTAAAATAAAATAACAGTATCTACTAATACTTTTTCATAGTAACTGAATTCGATTCGCATAATATAAATATTATGTTTGAAGTCCGAATCGATTCATTCACTTTAATTGATGTTAAGCAGGTCACCTCACTATTAAAACTGACAAATGTCAAATGTGACCTATTAGGCGGGGGTGGCCCTGCTGGACAGCGTGTCGGGCGACGTGACGCACCCGGTGGAGAGCGTGCAGCGGGCGGCCGCTAGTGCGCTGGCCGCGCTGCTGGAAGCCGAGCCCTCCCTGGTCTCCTCCACCCTGGACACCCTGCTGCGAGTGTACGCCGACAAGCTTAATGTGAGTTCTGCCGTGCCAAGTAGCAACATAGGCAACATATGCCCTTTTGTCAAGTTGAACCAAGTTGTTTTTTCTTGTGGTTTGGGCTCTGCATTAAAGCCACATTTCATGTGCGTCATTAACTCGGTCCCATGCAATTACTTGCCCTACGGCAAAAACACTTTTTGTCTAGCCTTGGAACTCTTAATGCAGTTTCCAATCTATGCTGATCGATAAAAAAGTTCTCAGGTATGGGTGTAATGCATTTCACCCAACGAACACCAAAAAGATACCTAGTGCTGACTGCGACATGATTCAAATTACAAGTATATAAACACACTACACTCATAATTCACCCTGAAGATGGCACCTTCAACGGTGGCCAAAACTTCGGAAAAGATAACAAACAAAACGCAGGTTATCTCAAAATACAAACAATAAGCATGAAAATCTTACACATCTCACATATATTTATGTTCTCATGCATTTGAAACAAGTTTCTCAATCTGCTCGTCTGTTTGTAGTTGATCCCGCCCAAGCTGGACGAGTTTGGCCACGTGATAGAGAAGCCGGTGGACGAGTGGGGCGGGAGGCGCGGCGTGGCGCTAGCGCTGGTGGCCGCCGCGCCGCACCTGGCCACAGAAGACGTGGCCCGCCTGTGCCTCTTCTTCGTCAAAAGCGGGCTCGGGGACCGCGCTGAGGACGTCCGCAACGAGATGGCTAACGCAGCCATGGCCGTCGTGGAAATGCACGGGAAGGTAGACTAGTTTTCCAGTCATTATTATTTTTTTCTCACTGAATTCCCTGCACTTAGTATACCGATGCAGATTCCTATGCACCATTTGGGTGCAGATGAGGGAAAGTAAAAGTAGTATGACACCTATCTACTGAGAATATGGTTTTTGTAGTCCCCCAAAAAACATTTCAGTATTAAAATTTAACAATAAATGAACACTGGTATAACTGGATTTTACTCAATTCTCATAAGCTTTATATTCTCAGACTTTATACTAGATTTGGCGGCCCACATAGCGCAATGGCTAAGACGCTGGATTCATGACACGGATTTCTATTCCTGGTGAAATCAATAAAAATTAAAAAGTTATTTTTCTCAAGCCTGGGATTTTGGGTCTCCTGGCCTTTTGAAGTGGTTAAAGTAAAATAAAAATATGAAATAAAATAAAATAAAAATCTCCCTCGTATCCACAACCACTACTTACATTTTTTTTTCTTTATTATTTACTTTACACTTGCAGACATAAAAAGTTTATGTTTAAATACAATTTTTAACGTGGTTTCCGAATAGCTACCTACCACACTCGCGGAGAATGCAAGAGAATCAACCAAAACTAAAATACGGGTTTTTTCGACTCCCTTATTTCCTTTCTTGATTATTTTTCTATTAGATTAATCCTTAATTTGACATGATCAGGAAACAGTTGGCGACCAGCTGCCAGTGTTTGAAGAGTTCCTGGACAAGGCCCCTAAGACAGGGAGCTTCGACGTCGTCCGGCAGGCCGTGGTCATCCTCGTGGGCTCCCTGGCGCGCCACCTGTCCCCGGAAGACCCCCGCATCAAGCCCATCACTTTGCGCCTGGTGGCCGCATTGTCCACCCCTTCGCAGCCGGTAAATACAAATATCTACACAATATTTTAAGCACCAAATTAACAATAATTTCACCCTACTTTTTATGTTAGTATTAGAGATTAAGATTAATTCACTTACTTTTTTTACTTTCTAGGTTCAAGAGGCTGTTAGTAACTGCTTACCACATTTGATTACATCTCCCGTACTGAGAGAAGAATCCTCTGTTATTGTCAATAAACTTATGCAGAAACTTCTCAAAGCTGAAAAGTATGGAGAAAGAAAGGTACTTGACCAATAATAAAGAAATAAATACTTATACTGGACTTAGAGCATGAACATAAATATCGACCTTATATGTACATTCGTATCTACAATAGAAGAAGCAAATTTCTATGGTTATTGTATCGTTTTCAGAACTCTAAAAAAAACATTCAGGATGATGTAGGTACGTTTTTTCAGGAAAAACGTAATTAGGTACTTATTCTTTTTCGACTGGTATCATTCTTTTACAATGATGGAAATTTTTGCACATGTATTTGCGCCTCAACTTCACATCATTTGTATAATGGCGGTCGATTTGACACCTGTTACAAACCAAACCAAACTGTGATAAGGGAAAGTAGTAGTAGTATCTTATGGGGCATTGACCAACTGTCTGTAGCTTATTTACTTGGTAACATAATGTTCCAAAAAACCAGTATTTTACTACGTCAATTTTAAGTTAAAAGGAACCTTATTTTTTACATTGGAATGAAGATTTAAGTGTTTAATGTAAAATGACTTTAATGATTGTTATAGGGTGCTGCCTACGGTATAGCAGGAATAGTGAAAGGCCTCGGTATTCTGGCCCTAAAACAGTTGGACATCATGACTAGACTTACTGAAGCTATTCAAGACAAGAAGAATTACAAACATCGCGAAGGTATATCCTGGATTCCAATCTTTTATGGTTTTACTTTATAATATTTGCACTCCTGTTGTTATTTTTGAGTATTCCATTTCTTGTATGCAGGTGCTCTGTTTGCATTTGAGATGCTCTGCACAAAGCTGGGTCGGCTGTTTGAGCCGTACATAGTCCACGTGCTGCCGCATCTCCTCCTCTGCTTCGGTGACTCCTCGCAATACGTCAGGACAGCCACAGACGACACGGCCAAGGTGGTGATGAGCAAACTGTCAGCCCATGGGGTCAAGCTTGTTCTGCCTTCGCTTCTGGCCGCGCTTGAAGATGATAGCTGGAGGACCAAGACAGGTACTCGCACATAATATACTAAATTAATCACCTTATGATTCATTCGGGTTCATATTGGCTACAAATTAATGACCATGGCGCTTTTGATTTTCACGTTTAAAAACAGTGTGATAAAACTGAACATTGAAAATTTCATAATTTAAAAAAATGGTGTAATACCTACATAGTTTTGCGGCATTTGTCACAGCTTAGTTCCGACTTTTTCCATTGACAAAAGTTTGTAGACAATCAGTAATTTTTGTTAATTTACATATAGGCATAATATCATAAATATGTTTTTTTTTTTTTTTTTTTTAGTAATTTACATATTATGACTATTTTTGAATTTTAAGTAGGGTAATAAATTTGTCTCAATGATTCTCGTGGTAATTTTGTAATTTATTTATTTATTTATTAATAATAAATTTGTTTACATCAAAATACATATTATGTGAATACAATTTATCAGAAAATTACAAAGTAACATAAATACATAGAAAAAGATTTAAAATTTTAAACTGGTGAATCTACGTCATATTTGGAGTCGATTTTGTTCCATGACTTTTTGATTTGAGCATTTTAAAAATCTAATTTTTTATTTTATTTTTTAATTCCGCACCCCATTACGTCAATGGAGGGTTAGCCAAGCGCTCCGCGCATGCGCCGATTCCTACGCGTGAAGTTACACGCATAATGTTCACACGCGTGAAGTTAGATGCATAATGTTCAAATACAAGAATTTGGCAGGTTAGAAAGTCGAAAATATCGATCGATGTCAAATGTAAAACGATAAAATTCATCGATGTTCCTAACAAATCATTCTCCAAAGATATACTTACCTTCAAAGCAACTTGGAGAATCGAGTTTTTCTACGAAAATGAACGTCTTGATAAAGTTTTTGCAGTATTTGTACAGTAATTTACATAGATAATCATTTGGCATTTTTGTAGATTTTTATTTTCACGAAATACTTAAAGTACCTAAACTCTCACACTTAACTTCTTGTACACTAAACACAATACTTATCATGATAAGATATTTTTTCATTTACATTTACTACCCAAAGAAAAATACTTTGATAAAACATTTCGTACGTAATTAATATTCGCTCAAAAAACGCGTGTCGCTTCCGCGAATATTAATGTGAAACTAATCCAAGGTCAAGACACTACTCACGGTATCCGCCGCACCCCCCCTCCCCAAACAAAACATCTGTTTAGCCACCCCTCGCGTGCCAAACGGTGTAAAAACGTAATCATTTCAATTGCTTTTATTATTATTACAAATTTGGTATTTGACTTAGTTATCTTTTGAGATAGTATTAACTTAATTAGGTAGATGATATGAAATAACAATTTTAAAGAATTTCACGAAAAAAAAAAAACAACTTCTAATTCGATTTTCTCGAAAAACTATGGGTCTAATCAAAAAAAATTATTCCACAAAATCGACTCCAAATATGACGTAGATTCACTGGTTTTTCCGCTTGTACATCGAGTTCTGTTACACCCTGTATAAACAAAAATCCCACAAGGCATGAGCCTGTTCGTGGGTATACAAAAATGTCTGTTAGATGCTCTTATAATATTGGACAATTAACATTATACAAGTTTTTTTTAAAAATTAAAAAAAATTATAATATAAGTAAAGGAAGAGGGGAAGAACAGTATTTACATAATATAGATGGTTAGAAAGAATTTACTTTAAAATATAACGAATTTTATTTTATAAAAAGAAAGAATCTATATTTTTGGATTGTATCCAGATCTTTATAAGTTTTTTAAACGAGAATAAATTTTGAAAAATTTGAAATAGTTATATTTTTATCAGAATGCAGAGAGTTTACGAGTTTTGGTGCTATGAAATGTGCGTGTCTCTGAGCTAGCCTCGTTTTACAATGTGGGATTTCTAGCACACGGTTCCTTCTTTGACTAGTCCTATTAGAGTTTCTAGTAAAAAAGTTTTGGTGCATATAAACAAATTTTAAGACATTGCAGACAATAAATTTGTCTTAATCCCATTAAATTAGCTTCCTGAAACAGTTGGAGGGAGGGAAATGTTCTATTTTTATGGAGCATTATTTTTATTATTAATTTTTGAGCAATTTCCAGAGGCTTGATATGGTTACTAAAAGCTCCCCCCCACCCAAATTATTCCATAAGAAAGCAATGATTGTACCAATGAAATAATAAACCATTTTAATAATATTAAGCTGGACATAGTAACTTAAGCGTTTAAACATATAGGTTAGATATCTTAATTTATTGACAATTAATTCAAGATGATTTGTCCATCTAAGTTGGGAATCTATAGTTACACCCAGGTATTTTATGGATTTCTCAGATTTCATTTTTTCACATTTATTACATATATCAATGTTACAATAGTTATTATGAAACATGATATTAAGGTTAGACAAAGGAGCAGATGATACAGAATTATAAAAGGGAATAAAAAGTGTTTTTATTGCAATTTAGTGATAAAAGATTTCGGTCTAGCCACTCTTTGATTACAGTTATGCATTTATTGGCTTTTTTAGTAGTATGTTCCCATGATTCACTTTGTATAATTATTGCAGTGTCATCCGCATAAGAAATCAAGTTACCTGGGATATCTATGTTACAAAGGTCATTAATGTAAATTAAAAATAACAAAGGGCCAAGAACTGTTCCTTGTGGAACTCCATGGATAACGGTTTTAGAGTTTACTAATGTTTGTTCCAATTTTCGTACGTTGTGATCTATTTGTTAAGTAGCTTTCAAAAAATAGCAAGCACTCATTTTTTATGCCAATTTTTTCTTAATTTACCTAGTAAAATTCTATGATTTACAGTATCAAATGCTTTTTTTAAGATCCAAAAAAAATAGTTAAAGTTTTAGCACTGGCATCTAGACTAGTATAAAATTTGGCGAGTAAGCTTAAATATTGCATCTTCTGTACTACAATTTGACCTAAAACCATATTGATTATTTGATAAAAGGGCGTTAGTTTCCAAAAAAATGCATCATTTGTTTTTTTTATACACTTTTCAAGAATTTTAGCTAGTTGAGAGATTAAAGTAATTGGTCTATAATTGTCACATTTATTAAGAGAACCTGATTTATGAATTGGGACTATATTTGAGTTTTTTTAAATTCATCAGGAAATACTCCCCTTTGAGATGCAGTTATTAAAAATATAAAGTAACGGAGTTATTATAAATGATTTTATTGATTTAATTGTTATAGTGCTAAGTTCGTCCGGTCCATTAGAAGTGTTTATATTAAGATCATCTATATATTTTGATATTTCAGTTTCCGTAATTGGTTTAAAATAGTGATAATTCAGGCAATGTATTTAGATTATCTGTGAAGGTATTTGGTATATAGAGTCATTTAAGTGCATTTTTAGTGAGGGATTATTATCAATAAGCGATTAAGCAATGTCTGTAAAGAAATCATTAAATTTATTTGCAATTTCTTCGCCATCCGTTATAGTTTCATTATTGTCAGTTATTATTTTTTCGGGATTTGTATGCTGAGTTTGCTTTCTATTTGAGATTTCATTTATCACATTCCATATTTTTTTAGGATCTGAGTTTGAGTTTATTATTTGTTTTGAGTAGTAATCTCTTTTACAATTTTTAATTAAAGTATTTAAAAAATTTCGATATATCGTATAGTCTTTATGTTTATTTTCATTAATAGGTATATTATTAGATAAACAAAAAAAATCATGATTTTTATATATTTTAAATAGTTTTTATTTCTCTCTGGTGAATAGAGATTATTAGTCCACGAGTTATCCAAGGCTTTATCTTTTTGTGTTTTCTTTTTGGTGTGGGTATATTGGTTGACTACTATTAGCAATATGTTTATTGAGAATTTCATAGAAAATGTTTAAAGCTTGATTCGGGTCATCATCACAAAATACTCGATTCCACGTTTCATGTTGTAGTGAGTTATTTAGTTTTAGATAATCAATTTTCTTTTTTTATTTTATTTTGGCTGTTGGATGTTGTAGAGTGGTTATTGTATGTTGTAGGTTTTAATATATTATGGGAGTAAAAGTGATCAGTTATATCAATATTTAGTGTAGCAGTTTTTGGGAAACAACTTTGGGTAGTTTTTCAAAAATATATGTGGTCAAGGCATGAATTTAAAAGAGAGTTTGGTCTGGTAGAAGTGTTAATATAAGATAAAAAGCCTAGGCTATAAAGTAGATTCAGATACTCGTTAGTTACCTGGCTTAAAAACGAATTTAAAAAGGTTGATATTGATGTCTCCTGAGATAAAAGAAAAATCAAAATTTTTACAATTTATTTCTTCTACTATCCCCTTCAATTCTATGATAAATGATTTAGTATCCAATGAGGGGGATCTATAAATAGCGAGTATTGAATATGTTTTTGAATTTAAAACAAAACATAAATGAATTATGTTTGAGTACTTTGATTTAGGTATATCAATTGTAACATTAGTTATTGTGCGAGTATTATAGAATATAGATATACCGTCATGAGATGTATGTTTTGAGGGTGAAGAAAAAAAAATGAATATCCTGGGATGTTGAAGGGAGTACATTCTTTTAGCTGAGTTTCTGTTAGAATAATGACATCTTGTTCAATTTCAATAGAATTTAAGAGAATACAGAATTCGTCAAAGTTTTTTCTAATGCCTCTTATATTAAAATTCAAAATATTAAAGTTTGTGTCTTTCAGGTGATTATTTAGTTCTTCTACATTTTCACAATATTCACTTTTAAGGTTATGTTCCCTTTGGTTTTTTTTTGTGTTTAGGATTCTTTCTTTAGCCTCTCTTGTTGCAAGTTTTATGGTGATTGTTTTTTTTGATGGATTTGTATAACAGTTTAATAAATTGTTATCCTTCATCAAATCACTGCATTCCAGCTTATCGAGTATTAAGTTAACGGCTACACTAGGTTTTTAATTTTTTTTAAGGGTTATTCCTTGTATTTCTAACGTAGTCTCCAAAGAATTTTGTTCGACACGATTAATAGTACTTTTCAGTTCTCTAACTTCTTTTTGCGTCTCCTTAAGTTTTATTTCCATTTTGTTTCTTTCCTGCTCATAGTCATCGATTTTTTTTTAAAAAAATTCCATCGATCTGTTAATTTCGGTCATCTCGCTTTTAATGGCTTTTTTCACTTCAGTAGTAATTTTCCTCAATAAGACTTCTTCGTTACTCGAGGTATTAAATTTTCATATATATCCTTTTTAAATTCACTGAATTTTTTATCTATATAATCAATAAGTTTCTGTTCCGAAGAGGCTCTAGTTGACATTTTCTTCAGTTATAGTACTACTTATATTTTTATTATACTACAATTTTTATCACATAAATAGTTTTTCTCGATTTAAAATAAAATCAGGCAGCTAGACATCTGTTGGGGAAATTCAATAGTATGAATTGGAAGTAATGTTCTTAGAAGGTGGGGTTCTCGGATAGATTGCACTGTGATTATTTCAATTGCAGCGACATCTGTAGTTTATTCTTGAATTTATTTGATTGATTTAATGTGATCAAACAAAACAAGCAGACAACAACAATATTTTTCACTTGTTATCAAAATAAATTTTTATAAAAGATAGGATTCCAGAATCACTCACTGTGTTCCCTTTATTTATGCGACGTAGTTCACTGGTAATCTTTAATTTGGTAAACTTTTTATTTCTAGAAAATTACTTTAAGTCTTGATTTTTAGTTATTTCAAGAGATCCTTTTATCACTGACATTTGAGGTAAGGTAGGTAGGTAGACGTAACAATACATGTTTTGAATGCTAGGATGATTCGTAAGAATATGATTGTCATGTGTCACTCATTTGACATGTTTATTTCTCAATAGGTTCTATTGAACTTCTGGGAGCGATGGCATATTGTGCACCAAAGCAGCTATCTTCTTGCCTACCAAGTATTGTCCCCAAACTCATAGAAGTTCTAAGTGACTCTCATGTCAAGGTGCAAGAAGCTGGTGCTGAAGCTCTCAAGGTCATTGGTTCTGTTATTCGCAATCCTGAAATTCAAGGTACGTCTGTAGTTTTAAATTCAATCTTATAATTCAGTAATTCCTTGTATGAATTTGCAGCATTATATAAAGCCCAGTAACAAAACAAAGCGTCGTATCCTTTCCAGCAATCGTCCCACCCTTACTAGAGGCGTTACAAGACCCATCCAACAAGACATCAGCGTGCCTGCAGACCCTGTTGGACACGCAGTTTGTGCACTTCATCGATGCCCCGTCCCTGGCCCTCATCATGCCTGTGGTGCAGAGGGCCTTCATGGACCGCTCCACGGAGACCAGGAAAATGGCGGCTCAGATCATCGGCAACATGTACTCTCTCACTGACCAGAAGGACCTTATGCCCTACCTTCCTAACATCATCCCAGGACTTAAATCATCATTGCTGGATCCTGTTCCGGAGGTTATTAGTTTTTTATATTGGGTTGAGTTAAGTAGTGTAATTTTAATTTACATCCTTGTTCACAAACAATATCTCAATTATTTAGGTGCGTAGTGTATCTGCAAGAGCGCTGGGTGCCATGGTGCGTGGAATGGGTGAAGCTAGTTTTGAGGACTTGCTTCCATGGCTGATGCAGACCCTCACTTCAGAAAGCAGCAGTGTGGATCGCTCAGGAGCTGCTCAAGGATTATCCGAAGTTGTAGCTGGGCTGGGAGTTGAGAAGCTGCACAAACTTATGCCAGGTAATAGACTACTTAAAAAATTAATTAAAATATCTATGTATTTATTTTTTCGCCACAAATGAAAATAATGTTTGTTTATTTTTTCAGATATTATTGCAACGTCAGAACGCACAGATATTGCACCTCATGTGAAAGATGGGTACATCATGATGTTTATATACATGCCGGGAGCATTCACAAATGAGTTCACTCCATATATAGGTCAAATCATTAATCCCATTCTCAAGGCTTTAGCTGATGAAAATGAATATGTTAGAGATACAGCATTGAAAGCTGGCCAACGTATTGTTAATTTGTACGCTGATTCTGCTATTATGCTGTTGCTGCCAGAATTAGAAAAAGGTTTGTTTGATGATGATTGGCGTATTCGGTACAGCTCCGTCCAACTACTGGGAGACTTGCTTTACCGTATTTCAGGTGTTTCTGGTAAAATGAGTACAGAAACTGCTTCCGAAGATGACAACTTTGGAACTGAGCAATCCCATTCTGCTATCATGGTAGCCCTCGGTCAAGAGAGAAGAAACCGCGTCCTAGCTGGACTTTACATGGGACGTAGTGATGTTGCCCTGATGGTGCGTCAGGCCGCGCTGCATGTATGGAAGGTGGTTGTTACCAACACTCCTCGTACTTTGCGGGAGATCCTGCCCACTCTGTTTGGTCTTCTTTTGGGATGTCTAGCTTCCACCAGCTTTGATAAGCGTCAGGTAGCAGCCAGAACCTTGGGAGATCTTGTGCGAAAACTCGGCGAAAGAGTTCTCCCAGAAATTATTCCAATTTTAGAAAGAGGATTGCAATCTGACAGAGCAGATCAAAGGCAAGGAGTATGTATCGGGCTTAGTGAAATTATGGCCTCAACATCAAAGGATATGGTGTTGACTTTTGTTAACAGTTTAGTGCCCACTGTAAGAAGAGCATTATGCGACCCACTCCCAGAAGTACGTTGCGCAGCTGCAAAAACATTTGACAGTCTTCATGCGACTGTTGGAGTTAGAGCGCTTGACGACATTCTGCCTGCTATGTTAAATGGTCTAAATGATCCAGATCCTGACGTTGCAGAAGCCACTCTAGATGGTCTGAGACAAGTTATGGCGATCAAGTCCCGAGTTGTACTACCGTATCTTGTACCCCAGCTCTCTGCACCGCCGGTCAATACTAAAGCTCTCTCCATTCTGGCTTCTGTAGCTGGAGATGCACTAACTAAATACTTGCACAAGATACTACCTGCTCTGTTGAGTGCGCTGTGTAGCGCACAAGGGACTGCATCAGAGGCCCGTGAACTGGAATATTGCCGCGGCGTTGTATTATCGGTGAATGATGAAGCGGGAGTGCGCGCTGTAATGGACGCTTTACTGGAAGGGTCTCGTTCTCCTTCCGCCGCCCAACGCCGTGCAGCTGCCACACTCCTCGCT
Source organism: Micrasema minimum (assembly GCA_022494985.1). Taxonomy (NCBI): domain Eukaryota; kingdom Metazoa; phylum Arthropoda; class Insecta; order Trichoptera; family Brachycentridae; genus Micrasema; species Micrasema minimum. Next base: position 123,483 of record JAGVSP010000200.1, on the reverse strand, counting down.
GCATTCTGCTCTCACACCCGAGCTGACTACACTCACTATATCCCACAACTACTCCGCGGACTTATTCATCTCTTCGGAGACGAGGATCGCGAAGTTCTACAGATGGCTTGGGAAGCTCTGCAGGCAGTTACTAAGAGCATGGATGCTGAACAACAAATACAACATGTTTCTGATGTCAGACAAGCTGTAAGATATGCTGTGAGCGACCTGAAGGGAGTGGAATTATTACCTGGTTTCTGTTTACCTAAGGTTAGTTTTGCAACCTAAATCAATATAAACATAACACATTTTGGGAGTTTTTTGTAAGCAAAATATACGAGGTTCCATTTACTCTCCCTAGAATTTATTTTTTGTTTTTATTTTTAGGGAATAACACCAATTCTTCCGTTGTTCAGAGAATCTATTTTAAATGGATTGCCTGAAGAAAAGGAAGCAGCAGCCCTGATGTTGGGTGAAGTTATCCGTTTGACTTCAGCTCCCGCTCTCCAACCATCTGTTGTCCACATTACTGGTCCCTTAATCAGGATTCTCGGAGACAGATTCAATGCGAGTGTTAAAGCAGCAGTTTTAGAAACCCTTGCATTATTGCTGGCTAAGGTATGTATTATGAAAATTAAATTATATTTTGTAACATTACTATGTCTACAATATTTTCTTATTTTTGAATGTTTATTCTAGGTTGGGGTAATGTTAAAACAGTTCCTGCCTCAATTGCAAACTACTTTCTTGAAAGCTTTGAATGATCCTAATAGGCAAGTGCGTATCAAGGCGGGTTATGCGTTGAGTCAATTAGTGGTTATACACACAAGAGCTGATCCACTGTTTGTGGAAATGCACAATGGTATAAAGAACTCCGAGGATCCGGCAGTGAAGGAAACTATGCTGCAGGCCTTGAGGAGTATTATTAGCGGAGGGGGCGACAAGATGTCGGAGACATTGGTGACAAGTGTGCTAGCCACGCTTACTTCCCCGGGGCTGCTGGGGCACGCGGAGGACCCTCCGCGGAGCGCGGTGGGAGGGTGCCTCGGGGCGCTCCTCCACTGCCTCCCTGAAGGTGCTCAGGACTCTGCCCTCGCAGGAATGCTCGCTGAAGACTCCGCCGATTGGACCCTGAAGCATGGACGCTCTTGCGCCATATTTGTGGCTCTGAAGGACCAACCGGAATCTATTTACACAAATCAATTTAAAGACAAAGTATGCAAGACATTATTAAGTTATTTGACTAGTGACAAAGTACCGATAACTTGCAATGGAATACGTGGAATAGGCTACCTGCTCAGGTACCTTCAAATTGGGAAAATGCCAATTCCAGCCAACCTCATTACTCCATTTGTTAGGGTAAGTGATATTTTTAATAATATATAATCTGTTCTAATAATAACCACGAATAATAAAATTAACGTTTTTTTCAGACAATGAATCACGCAAATAATGAAGTGAAACAATTATTGGCTAGAGTTTGTACGATGTTAGGAAGGTGTGTACCACCAGAAAATATGGCCCCGGAACTATTGAAACTTTTATTACCAACTCTAGTCAATGGTACGAAAGAGAAGAATGGATATGTCAAAGCCAATTCCGAAATAGCTTTAATAACAGTTTTACGGCTTAGACATGGTGATGAAGTACAACAAGTAAGTAATTCAACTTTTGTTATTTAATAACTAACCATATGCCATAAGTCACATTATTCATTATCAATTACTTCCTTTACAGCGTTGTCTACAGTTATTAGAAGTAGGTGCGTGTGAATCGTTGAATGATGTCGTTAGTAAAGTTTTAAAGAAGGCCCTGAACCAACCAGAAGGCAAAGAAGAAGAATTGGATTGTACCCTCATAACTTGAGGGACTATTTAGGTGTCGCAGCGCTACACAACTTGGCAGTTCCCTACAATTTTTATATCTGGATGTCTATCATATTGTTTTTATTTCCTCCATCTATATAAATATATCCATATGGCCAACATTGATTATTTCATCAAACACCTACATAAGTAATACAATAATATTTAGTGTGGACTGAAAAAAAATATGGTTTTGGGACTAAGACCCTTTAGTTTAAAATCATCTGGATATTATAATTCTGAATAATGTGAATGTTCCACATTGCAAAAATTTTTTGAGATTTTACGCATACATTTTACTCATCAAATTTGTAAAATAGTTATAAATTCTGTGTGCTAAGCGTACAGAACAGGTTCCTTTGCAAAGAAATCTAATTAATAGTTACAATTTATTGCAGTATCACTAATATTATCGGTACTTACTTTTTACTGAACCTTTTGTTAACTTATTTTTCCACCAAATTGCTGGTAAAGTTGCCATGTAAGCAGTCGTAAGGTGTAAGGTTAATATCAGTATTTTAATCAGTGAATGTATACTCATATGAGTTCTTCATATTATAGCACATAACTCGAGCTGTCTCTCTAATTGTCTATTTTAACACAAACTGAATACTAATTGTCTACGTACTCCGGCTGTTTTATTCTCAAAACAGATCCACATGTTGTAAGCATCGGATGTGAGGTAATAAATAACATTTTAATAATAAACAATAGTATTATTTTCCCCTACTTTTACCGATGCAATAAAAACTGTGACATTTGGGAAAACTGCTTAAAAAATTTAAGTATTTTGAAAATTCTAGAAAAAATCAATCCAATACTTCATGGGCAGGGTATCTGTTCCATAAATTTGAAAATTCGAATTTTAATAACAAAATATTTCATAAACAAATTGCTTTGCCCATATGTCACAGGACTGGTTTTAAGAGCACAAACTACTATAAAACTTCAGACAAATTTTAAAGGCCGAGAACACAAGGTGAAACGCAACTGCAACGAAACCTATTTGAAACTCTTGGTATGAAACCAATTCAGACTATTTCCATAAACGGCGCAACCTAAATGTGATGAAATTTTCTTAGTCATTAGTTTTCTCTGAGAGCAGACGTCTGTCTCAATCTGTTTCAATACATTGAGTTTCAAACGCGACACGAGTTTCCTGTAAGTCAGTTTCAATGCAACTGATTTAAAATGAGTTTCGAACGGGTTCCAAACTTGTTACGTCAAGTGTGGTTTCCTATAGGACTATATGACATAAACTCAAAAGTAATTTAGAGTTGCAGTTTTATCGTTTTCGCGTTTCACCATGTGTTCTGGGCCTAATAGTCATCACAACTGTATAAGAAAGATAATTTTTTGGAGTAATTATTAAGTATGTACGAGTATTCATTGTAATTTTTTTATTGTGAAATAAATCATCCTTACCATACAAACATAAAGCCGACTAAAATAGCACACAATATCTAACAAATATAAACAAGTGACCTGAAAATAATACAAACACTGAATCTCGGTCCCACTGAATCATAAGATTTAAATTTGTGAAATATGTATGAATCAATTTGTTTTTCTTAATTAGTTGGAGTAATTCCCATGTTACTATTTTCAATTTATGTTACAGAACTTTGTTGAGTTTAACATTATTAGTTTGATCCTTAGACACAAATGTTGGAATATTTATTTAATTTTTAAAAATATTTATTCAATTCCATAAAGTTTTAGTGTACGATCCATACTAGTGGAGGCAAGGTACTGCGCATTCCTACCAAACCTGACTCCGGTAGCCATTGCTGTGTGGTCATTAAATACCTTGAGTTCCTGCCATTGTTTGCATAAATAAACTCTGACATCTGTTCCTGCGATGGCTAAATAGTATCCACTCTGGTCAAAGCATAAATCTTTAATTTGGTATCCGTCTTCCAGTTGAATTGTCTTGAAGTTCTTTAACTTTCTTAAATCCCACAACTTGACGCAGGCGTCGTCTGCAGCAGTGGCCAAGTAGTAACCGTTTTCTGAGAAGGAGATGGTGGTGATGGGACCTGTGTGACCCGAGAAGTTGGCCACATTACTCTGCTCTTTCAAATCCCAAATCTTAACCAGAGAATCTTCGGTGCCAGTTCCGAAGATAAGCCCATCAGGATGGAACTGAGCGGTAGTGAGGCCAACTCCGGAAGAGTCTGACACTTTGGTGAGGAGTGTTCCGGTGCGAATGTCGGAGAATGCCCAGTGCTGGTCTGTGGACGTAGAGAGGACGTAGTCTCCCGTGGGGTGGAGAGATAATCCCGTGACGGGACCCTCGTGGGAACGCAGCAGAACTACCGTCTGTGATCTGAAATGTCATTAATTAGGTTATTATCCATCCAAAAGAATAACAAAGCTATTTACATGTGCTTGGATAGCAAAACAGATGAAAATATTTTATTTGTTGTTCTGTAATTTATTGGCAAACAAACAAACTAGGCATAACATTGATCAACAAAACCAAAATGTAATTTAATATTTTGAGGACTAAGAAAAGCACTTACGTAGGAACATTCCATACACGGATAGTAGAATCGGGTGATGCTGTGACAACAGTATCTTCATCAGGATGGTAGATAACTCTGGTAACTTTCTTGGTGTGTCCCTTAAGGATGACAACAACTTGTTCCGTGTCCTTGTTGAACACTGTGGCGTTCCTGTCGTTGCCACCCGTCAATATCTTGCTGTGGTCTGAAGGATTTATATCTAATGCTAATATACCAGGAACACTCGCTGAATGTAGGCCCTGTAAAAAGTAATAAATATTATAATCTTAATAAAAGAAGATTGTAAAATTCTTTTAAATGCATAATAAATTTTTTTTAACCATGAACATATCGCATCATGAACCGCCGCTAGGGGATAGTTTAAAGTGAAGTTATCTGTCATCTGTCAAAAAAATTGCAACTCGCTATTGTCGCTGGTACTGTAATTTCTTTGTGTAAAATGTCAAATGAACATGTTTTCACAAGAAAGAAAAAGATCTTTAGACCACGAGCAGATAACTTAACTAAAATAATGTTGATGCAATGGAATTTTACGAATTTGACTCAACTTTGATGCAACGGGGCCTAATTGAGATTACACCTCTGATTGTATAGTATTGTAGATTAGAGATATATCGAAGTTTTATTTCCATAAAAATATTTAATTATATAAGATTTAGGATGAAATTATTGGAGCGCCAAATATAGAGAAAAAATCATGATTATTATCATGCTGTTTTTATACCATAAAACAATCTTTGCCGTAGTCTTTAATTATAACACGCACTAGAGGATGCTCATTCGGGCAGCTGCAGAATATCAAGTTACAATAGATATCTTAAAAATTATACATTCATACCGCTAAATAGAAAGTTAATTTGAGCGAGTGGTGGCCCAGTGGTTGCTGAGATTACCTGTTCAAATCCCCACTCTGCCATGACTTGATCGAGCATAAGCCGCTTGGGCTTAATTGAAAATAGCATTGACAGATTTAAATATGCCCAAATATCAAAAGATTGTAAAATTTAAAAATAACAATTAACGAGTACTTACGGGATGCGAAGCCAGAGTGAGGAAGGATTGCAGAGAGTCTGGAGTAGCGAGGTCCTCGGGCACGGTGCGACCGCGGCGCTTGCGCTCCTGCGTGAGCAGCGTGGCGCGCTCCTGCAGCTTGTGCACGACCTCGGGACCCATGCCTGCCTGCGCCGCGGGCTGCGCCGCCCAACCCCCTGCCTCTGCGGCCTGCGCCGGCTGCGCGGGGCCCGCGCCCGCCACCGCTCCCGCCTGCGGCTTCAGGGTCGCCAGCGCCTCGCGCGCTGCCGTAACCTCCTTCGTCAGCCGAGCGATCACTCGGCACGCCGCGTCGTGCTGGTACAAAGCGTGGCTCAACTCCTGTCTGGCCGTTTGTAGTTGCTGCCTCTGTGTGAACGCGTGCAGCATGAGAGCGTCCCATTCATCCTGCATGCTCTTCAGAGTGGCGGGAATACTGGTAGCACTCGGAGGCTTGGGTTTAACAATGGGTGTCACTGCAAAAATGATTTCATGTACACCATATAAACAACCTATTTGAATTTAATATACGGGGTGGTAAAAGGAGCGATGTAAATTTATACCTTTAATATCCACAAGATCTTCTGCAGACAATTCCTTGCCATTGATTGGGTCAACCCCATTTTCGTTGATGTACTTTTCTACCAAACGTCTCTCAAATATCGCTCCAGAAGACGGGGACACAACAGGATGTTCCGGGACTTCATTAGAAACTAAAGAAAAACAAAGATTTGTTACATTTTAATAAAAAGTTGCTTATATTGTAATAAGCATAATTAAATTAGTTTTTATGTTACTTACTAGCGCAGCATAGTGCCATTATTCGTTATTTAAAACAAATTTTCACATTAAATAAAAACACGAACAGAACCCCCAAAAACGCAGTTCGCGGCTTTAACCATAGATAAAACCGGTTAGGAACCATAGCTGAAGCCGCATAAAGAACCTGCGACTAGAAGCAAAAATGCTCAAATCAGCGGTGTTACTCAAAAACTTATCCCTTTAATATTTCGAACGCGATCCAAGTGTCAAAATTTGACAATCATTTATATCTTATATCTATGGATGTTTTAATCGATGTTTTTCGTATTTTTCCGTGTGTTTCCTCGGTTGCTGGCATTTTCATTTTCTGAGACAGTATATACAATATTTTATAATCTGTCTTCTTTGGATTGGGTTGAATCAGCTTAATTAATTTATTGGCACGCCTGAGTGAAATAAATTTCTAGATTGATATCCGAGAGCCAAAATGACGAAATTAATGTTCGTTTGCTTTGTATTACTTGCGGTGGCCTTTGTCAAACTGGTGCTTTTAAGCGACGCAGGAGAGGAGATTCACAGGTTGCCACTTTCCACTCTCACGAGGCTAGAATGTAATGAGCTTCTCGAAACTCACGGGTTCAGAAAGTCTCAGCCTGACAGCAATGAAGACGGAGATTCTGATGTACCAATTAAGTCAGAATTCTAGTATCTACCTAGAATAAACCATGATACTTTTATCATTTCATTTTATTGAATCTGTGTCATGAGATAAGAATACATAACTATTTAAATAACTAGTCAACCCAACGATCAAGTGTTTTGTACAATCTTTTCTTATCACTAATAGCTTCTGTGTATACTGATAAATATTTGAATTCATGTATTTTTAACAAGTCACGTGAATATTTAGTTTGTTACTGTGCTATCCATTATATCCCATTAAATATTATTTTTATGTTTACTTTTATAATTAAGATGTACAAAATATTACTGGAGTTTTATTTTCCATATCTGATAAGATTTTGGTATCCAACATAAAGTTCTCTACTTTTTTGCAGTTTTGTCAATGAATCAGGCTGTAGGGCTGTGCTAAAAAGTTACTTTGGGAATCCTGTTTCATCACCATTTTGAAATGAACATGTTTTTTTTTTAATAGTCCGATTATTTTATACTTGAGATGAAAGTAAATTGAATGCACTCTAGTGTAAGCAACACTCCGTGGGGAGGTGTTAATTAAATGTCTATCTAAATTCATTTAAAAAGAGAAATTAATATTTTGTGTTAATTTAAACAAAGATTTTTATTTAAAGAAGATATATTATTTTAATATTTTACAGTAAATTACAATACAAACAATTTATATGTAGTACATTAATAGTATTTATAATAATGAACAAGACATTCAGTACATTATCCCTCCACTCTACATTATAAAATACCTGGATTAAGGTACCAATATTTACAAATTAATAATATATATGAATTAGGTAAGGTGAAATAATTTTTTTTTTGCAAGATAACAATAATTTGGAATTTATTTTCAGCATGTATCCAATTCGTTGATTTTATTAAATTAATATTATGTTTAATGCATTCAAAATTTAATATAAAAGCAATGACAGTTAAATAATTAAGCACACACTTAACTGAAAATTACAGTTGTGTCATCAATTCTGTACTGATGCAACTATTTTTATACGACTAGGAAATATCAAACATTTTAAAATTGCTTCTTCTCGTTATTGTAGAGAAGGGATAAAGGTTAAGATGCAGACACGTCCTTCTTATTATTTTTTTTACAGGAAAATGCAATTCTTTGAAAAAAAAAACAAATCTTTTTTTACTTTACAGGTATTTACTAAATCCAAATTAGACACGAAATGTAGTTAGAACGTTTAAAAAAACAAAATTTCTGAAACTATTAATATATTTTTTTATTCGTGATAGCTGTTTCGCCTTTTTTAGGATACATTATGACGATAGGATGATTTGTAAATTGTCAGTTTCGTGAGGAAACACCTAAAACAAGGGCACTATTTGGCTATTAATCTATTTAGCCTTGTTTTTGAGATTTGTACGTAGCGTGACTATAAGACATTGCCTGATTGGATTCGCATGATGTATTTGAAACATAATTTGATTATTCATACAAAATAAATATAATTTTCATTAGTACTTAGAAAAAATCTTAGATTACTGATCAAACTGATATGCAATTATTTACTACTGCAGACCCTATGAAATGTCAGCTTTAGTAACTATTGCCTACCTATATTGGTGTCAATTTTATTATTACACAACAATATTAATTATTAAAAGAAATCTATGACATCTTATGATATTTGCACATATTTCAATTTGTAAATACTATTTCCAATAAAGCCTATGTGGCTTGTGCTTGAAAATAGGAGATTCAAAACGAGAATCTCTGTACTCGGAGTCCGCGACGCTACGACTGGGCCACCACCCGTTCAAAGTTATTGTAATAATATTTTTGTTAAATCATAGAAAATATAATATTAGTAAGTGAATGTAAATATATTGCCATCAAGGAGGTAACTACAACGGTTTAAAATGAAAATAAACATTTCATTTTGATGGGAATTTAATATAATCTGGACACAAGCAACACACACCACATTACATTAAAATCTGCCAAAACAAAATAATGCTAATTTCTGTTTTATATTAAGGATCACAATAAAATAGGTCTCCAAAAATGGCAACAAATAGCACTATCTTATTATTTAATTTTATTTGCATTTAAAAAAAAATTTTCTCTTATATTTTGAACCCGAATAACAATTATTTTAACAAATTATTAAAATTAAGATCATTCTACAAATACAATTTTTATAAAAACTAATGACCTCGTTGGAATGTAAAAACTTAAATATTTACTTTAAGCATGTACAAAGCCTTATATACGAGTAAACAAGATAATCAGAGAAGATGGCAAATTTTTTTTATTAGTACAAAAAAAAATTAAAAGCAATTAAATTTAAAGATTCACACAGATATTTATATGCCTATTTCTAATTTTTTTTAATGATTATTTTAAGCAAAAAATCTGATTTCATACTCATACACCCTGGCAACAAAACTAACACAAGAAAAATCTGTGATTTTTCAATGGAGGCGCATATTGATGGTGGAAAAGAAAAAGTTACTTAGCGAACTAATATATGCAAAGGAAAATGTAACCAATGACATAATAATATTCTGTCGTTAAGTAACATTTTCCTTTGCATATATTATGTCGCTTAGTAACATTTTCCTTTGCATATATTATGTCGCTTAGTAACTTTTTCCTTCCGTCGATACAATTTTTATGACTTTCAAACAAAAGAACTTGATTTTAAAATAATTTTATTTTATAAATTCAAAATATGTATATATATATAATAGGTAAATTTTATTGCCAGGGTTTGCAAATAAGTAATGTAACTTTATTTAAAACCACAATACATAAAAGTATTTAACAATATAAAAAAGTTATTGTTTATTTAGTGGCGATATTTTATCTAAATTTTAAAACTTTTACGAGCTACACACATGTTTTGGACATAAATTTTTATCTTTCATAGACTTTTATAGGTGTATAAAAATACAGCATATCTGTATTAGGTTCAGGCATTTCTTAACTTTTACACAATCGGCATTTTGGGCAGAAAAATGCATGCTTCTCTCTTCTTTATTGTTAGCAAAAATACAATCTAGTTTCACATCATCTGATATATGTCCAAATAATGGTTTTTTGGATCATGAATCAAGATATTCGATATTACCTACTGAGATAAACACCTCAAAAGATAGTCACATGTCTTAGTCTCAAACAGGCGAAGTAGCGAATCAATTAATTTTGTGCAAAAATCAAGGACCACTATACTGCATAATAAGGATAATCGCAAAAAAAACATGGAATTATTTACAATACACAATATATTTATTTGGAAAAACTATTCTCAGGGAACTCTCAAACTCTTACACAAGGCTGTCTGAAAAGTTTCCGACCTAGCAATGAAACAAGTCTTTATTTCTAAAAATGTATTTTTACTTTTCTACAGTCACCGTTTACATACGTCTTCCAGTGACACTTCAATATATCAATTATTATTAACAAGATGAACCAAATAGTAATTGGTGATTTTTCCTATAAAATAGTAATTGGTGAATGTGATGGCATCTTCATTCCCTCAATTCCCCTTTCGTCTTTGTTCGTTTGTTTCTGGGGAACAGGGCGCCATGTCCACTCTCTATGTGGAGCATATAGATTCCACAAACTGACTCCACGCCAGTTCTCGCGCATCCTCCCAAGTCAGGCCCATATTCCGCAGCTCTGACTTAAATGTTTAAATTCAGCTACCGAAAATTTTACAGTGGTAAATGATAAAGCAGAGTTCCCTTATACAGCGTTCAACTGGTATTTAATTTGTGTAGGCGTGTTGACTTTCAAAAAAAAAAAAATATATATTTACTTTATTATTTCCATTACAAAAGTGCTCACAGTAACTCACTCAAAACGACTGCCAAACAGTAGCTTTGTTTCCAAAACGACTGAAATTTTGGTGAGTACCTTTCAATGCATTCCCTAATTTTTGTTATCAAATGATATCATCTTTATGCTGAGGTCGGAGACTTTTCAGACAGCCTGCGTAGACATTATTTTATCAACAAATATTTTAAAATATTATAGTATAATATAAAATGAATTGTATAATAATGTACACATATACCTAAAGACAAAAGAGGAATAGAATTAGAAATTATGTACATAAGAATACAACAAAAGATGAGATAGTCAATTAACAACAGACTTGTTACCGAGGTTGGATACTACAATTTTTGTCCAAGAGATTCAATTTATTTATGATAAACCAGCATTAAATTTTAGTTTGCAAAACCACCAAGACTTTTAAAAAGCCTGTTATACTATAGCAATAATAGTACAGGTACTAGTATTCTTTATCAAAATTTCAATATTGAATTGTAAAACCGGAGAGTGGTTAATGTCACAGGTCAAAGATAAAGAATAAAAAACATCAGATTTAATTTGAGTAAGAGCAAAATCTGAGCGTATTTAGACTGGGCTATATGTAAAAGGGCAAAATGGTACTGTGCGGTACATCCTGTCATGTCACTGATATATGGGCATAGACCTTAAATCATTTAAATAAAGTTCAAGAAAACAGGGCGCCAAAATAATTGTACAAAGAAAGCAAACCAGTTTTTTATTGTAAAGGGATTCCGAGTGAAATAAACCAAATCAATAATTCTCAGAGGTATTTTGTAGAGTATTTATTTTTGGTCGTCATTAGTTTTGTAAATTCGTCATTAGTTTTATAATATTTGTTTTATACAAGGAAATCAAAGTATATAGTATACAAAAAAAAAGTATTGGACATTTTAAATATGGATGTCAAGGGAAACGTAATATTTTTCTTAGAGGCTTGATTTGTGTGCTTATTAAGATTTATTAGTTCTTAAATAATATATTTTCAAACGGTATTTATTAATAGATAATTTTACTTTGTGACACTCAGGGATCGAAAGGTTGAAATTATCCAATTCATTTATTTAAATTATACCTACTTATTAGTTTTAATTTCAGCGTATTTTTCATGCAGAGGCCTTTGTCAAATTCATTTGAAATTATCAATTCAACAATAAAAAAGATTTAACTAATTTGATATAAATATACATCATTTGAAACATCAGCGATATGTAAAATAATTTGATTTATATTTTCTATTGACATTACTTGGTGGAATTCAATGATTTAATTATTTTAATATAACTAATAAGTATTTTTATTTAACTTTTATTAGTTATATTAAAATGTAAAATCATTATTTACCAAACACTCATAACAGCAGTGCATTATAAATTAGCAAAATAATTTTGTGTTTTTTGCATCACACAAGTTTATAAAGGAGTTTCAGATTGGACTGTTATACATAAATAGCTTAAACTTGTGATCAATATTTTTTAATGACATGCGTGGTGTGAAAAATACAAAGTTATTTTGTGTAAACTTTATTCATATTCATAAAAATTTTAACAATGATAAAATATAAATAAAAACAAGCAGTATTTACATATCATTTGAAGCAGAAATTATCCAGCTAACTATACAATAATTTATATAGACATTTCAACAAAAATATGTTAAAGGATTACACTGAATAAACCATATGTTTTACACCTATAAAGTTACCTTTTTTATCTAATTCCATAAAGATTCCTAAAAATGCTTATAATATATAAACAATAAGTTTTGGGCGTATTACGCAAAAATTAACCACACGAGAAATAATACAGCCACCCAAAGGAAAATTTTTGATAAAAACTGCTCATCTTCATATTGTGCTGTCCCGCGTGGTGCTGTAAACCAAACATATTTACTTCATTATTGTGTAGTTTACACCCCTCATTCCAAAATATATGTTTTACCCTTATACCTTCGCTATAGCAAGATTTGGTAAAATGTTTGACCAACTGATGTTCCTATTATACAGGTTATTAAAAATCTTAATAATTATAAACCCAACATTTTTACGGGGAAAAAATCATTTTAAAAAAACATTTTGAAATGCGCATTAAGTATTGTAATATAAATGGTTCGGTATTTTCTAAAATAGTTAATGACATTCCAGTAAAAATTTGAACTGGTAGTAAAACAGCGAAAACTTTTTCTATTTCAATAAGTGAGGAAATACCACTTGAGGCTAGAGTTATATGCCCAAAAGCAGTTTCCTTGTAAGAATTTGCATATTTTTTGTCATCGTGCTTGCGTTTTTTTTTATAGCATATTATAAGTTATGTAAAGATAAATATCTTAATCATTTTTCAATTTTCCGGTGTCAAGTTATTATAGAAGCAGGACAGAGTCAATTCAAAATTAAACAGATGAAGATTTATAATCCCAACTCTTGCTTTGTGTTCCCATTAAAATGTCGGTGCCATTAAAACATAGAAAATTGTACATTCACTCTAGCGAGAATATTTAACCTGTGCTAGCCTATGTTTAGTGTTCTTATAACTATTATTTAATAAACCAGATAAAATGGAATATTTACCGGCGTTTGGGCGCTGATCTCCAAAGTTGAATGTGGAAGTTATAAGGCCGAAGGGAAAAGCTCCGATACCAAAAGACATATGAAAACCGTCGCCAAAACCAAATCCAGGAAATGCCCCCGTGTTCTCAGGCTCCGTTCTCTGGCCAGCGGGTCTAGGAGGAACCTGACAATGAAAACAGATTTTTTAAATCAATGAAGTTCACCGAGAAACATTTGGTTCATTGATTCTAACATCCAAAATTATTGAAAACATTCATAGATGTTTCTGTTTCAGATATATATTTTGTTTTTATTTTGGGTATTGTATAGTTTCTGCTAAATAACCCCTAACATCCAACCTCAGTATTTCTACCACAAACCAGCCTTTATTGTAAAACTGCTCTAACTCTGCGAACAGTAACTTTCCAGAAGACTTTAAATGTAATTTTTTCATTATTTACATGTAAATGGATATTTAAAAAATACGTTTTATTGTTAGCTATAAGTAAATAAGAAAACATATTTTTTAAATGTCAATTTTCATCAAAGTTTGTAGATTTTCACGGCTTTCAGGATACAGATAATGCTTTTCTGGGTGATATAATGCCATGTTTTTGGGCTTTAATGTTGCTGACGCTCCGTTATTTTGTATGACCACAAAGGTAAGCAACTAGTTAAAATCAGTAAAAGATTGTGAGCTGCTTGGAACAGATGGAGTCTACAAATTAAACCGCAAAAGCTGTGCATTTACATAGGACAGGCAGCCAGAAATATAATGACAAGAAGTAAAGAGCACAAGAGTGCATGCAAGTTGGGCTACCTACTAATGTGCGAAATTGCGCTGGTCATCTTTAAATAAACAAAAATAGCATAATTTGTATTTTATTTATTTGGTATTAACATTTGACAATAATTAAATTAGACAAAAGGGCAAATTATACAAGACGATTTTGAGTCACAGCTTCGTTGAGTATGCAGTGTAACATGATTCGCCCCATCTATGATTTAGATTAGTAACAAATTATGATTAAATAAAAATACTTTGTTTAGTGTTACTTGATTTATTCTATAAAAATAGAATTTACACGACTCAAGTTTCGGAAGACTGTTCTTTCTCTTACAAGTGTATTACTGACTCGAGTTTATATCATAATTCATTATGAAGTGTCACAAAGTTAATGCTGATTCAGTCAATAAAATATATTGGTAACATGTTTTCTCATTGTATGCAGTGTTGCGTGATTCGCTCTATCTATGGTTTGGATTAGCAACAATTTATTTGGAATAAAATAATTTTTACCGCACATAGCTTTTATCGATAACAGATGGGATAATTTTTTTAAAAATATTTTTGAAGTAACACCATTTTCTAGTATAGCTGACGATAATTATTATTTTATACCAGCGATGAAATTTTTTTTATAAATAATACAGTTCACTTAAATACATTATATACTGAAAATTTGACAAAAGTATTAATTTTTATTAAATCGGGTCTCAATATAGGTATAGGCGCGAAAGAAAAAAATTCTAGAAAAAAATAAGTATCTGTTGTAATACATAAAAATTTTGCAATCAGCAAGCCAATAGTAGAAAATCTCGGAGCAGAAAACGGATAGATAAATAAAGGATGAAAAATATTTTTTTGTCTGCCTTGTGGCGTATTGGATAGCGCATTAGGCTACCGCATGAGGTTGCGGATTCGATTCCTGACGCAGTGAATATGAAATATTTATTTTAATATGATTTTTCACATAAAAATATTTCATACCATCATGTAAAAAATTGCACAGCAAAAAAATATTTTTAATTTGTTCTCTTCACTTCATAAGTCAATTCTTACTAATTTCGGGTTGAGAAAAACGAATATGACAAACAAAATGTTTTTTCAGCTTTAGTTTCTGTGATATACAGATACAGATATACAAATACAGATATACAGAGTGGGGCAAAAGATATGCCCGACTTTTGAGGAGCTATGAAATAAAAACCAATGAACTTAGAGATAACATTTTTTCATTTAAATTAAAGTACATATAATACCGTTTTTTTTAATAAATATTTTGAATATGGGGTGGGGTTTTCAAAAAGGGTTTAAGGGTTCACAGGTGTGTCAACATCCAAAAACAAATTTTCCCCAAATTCAAAATGTAGGCTCCATAGAATATAAAATGTCACTGTATCACCAAAATAAGAGCTAATTGGTAATTTTTATTAAGTGAAATATTAGAAAAACAAATAAAACTTTGAAATTCACTTTACTCTACTGAAAAGCAAATCGACGCCTCCTACGTATAATATTGTAACCCACAAAATGTGATTTTACAGGAGGAGCATTTGAAAATATTTTCGTTTATATGCATTGGTTGTAGATACGACATAATACGCCCCAAAAAAAGCCCTTATTATTGGCATAATATTTTTTTTTTTTTGGTAGAATTAAAGATATAGTTAAATACAGACGAAATCCACCAAAAACTCAAAATCAACGATTTGTGGGTTACGATATTATACGTAGGAGGCGTCGAAATTAATGCAAACACTAGGCTTTAAATTTTAATGTTGCATCACAAATTGTGGTATTTCTTTCAAATGAAAACTAAAAAAAAAAAATTTACGTACAAATTGAAGAGATTGTAGTGTACAATTTGGGGAAATCTCTCTATATACCTTATTTCTAGGATCATCTTGCTTGGCACTACCTCTCCCGTACAGTGGTATAACCTTCTCTTTACTTATGGCTGCCTTGCACACGGGACATACTTGTCTATTCGGCCGAGTTTCAAGCCACTGATGTAAACATGGCCAGCTGCAACCAAAACATAGGCGATAAATCACATTTACATCAACCACTTTCTATTTTTGCGAGCTAATATTTAGATAACACTAACAGTTAAATGATACACTCTTTAATCCGTACAGAATCGTCGCCGTGGTGGTGGAGAGAGCTAAGCCCCATATGTATCGTATGTGGGTTAGCTCTCTTCACCATCACGAGGACAAAAAGCTTACAAAACAAATCATACTACCGAAGCTTAAGTAGTTTTTGTGATTAATAAGGTTTTAGTTTAATATTTTTTTATGTAGTTTATGAGTTTATTATTTGACTAATAGGTTTTACATTTCCTATCATAATGTTCTCAAATGTAGTACAATTAGATACAATTTAGTATTTTGTGGACTGCGAATGACAACTTACCAGAACAAGTGACCACACAAACTGACGACAGCATCTCGAGCAGTATCTAAGCAGATGTTGCCACTCCAACATTCTATCATCACTTTTCTCCTCTTCACCATTACCACCAGGAGGTTCTTTCTTTAGGACGAGTCTTACTTGTAGTAGCCATTGTAAGGTCGAATTTCTATCAAAAATATATAATAATCTGTAATTAATTACGATATTTAAAAAAAATTAATAAAAAAATATTATCATGTGATCCCTATAACTAGTGGGTGTTTGTTTATTTCGCAATTGTATCTAAATTTTTGAGGGTTTAAAAATTTTCAATATTGAAGAAAAAGAAACTAAACTACAGTTTTACAAATAATATACGTAATTTGTTGTTTACCTTGTTTCCTTTTATCGAGTGCAATAAACAGAAATATTAAACACGTATATAATTTTACTTAATGACGTACGTGACCACAGAAAATTTTATCCACAAATTATTTTATCGCTACATATCCAAAGACTAAAAATCAAGCAAAGACATCCTAAAAATAAAGAACAGCCCACAAAAAGGTATCTACTTAAGTTGAAATAAATTCTTATGAGAATACAACATACTAGCATAATTTCAAAGTTTTACTGCAGAAGTCTGTATTTTTGAATGAGGACAGCAAGCTGTTGCTTATAAATAGTACGTGAGAATCGAATTCTTAATTATCCGCACCCAATGGTGCATAAGGCACTGGATTGGTACGACAAATGCAATGAATCTTGGTCGTTTGTTACATGAAGGCAAAATGATCAGGCCCATGCTTGAGAGCCAGTCCAAGGTATCACATATGAAATACTTTTTACTTGAAAATCACATTCAAATAAATATTTCATATTCCCGACCAACCGGAAATCGAACCCGGGACCTCATGCATGGCAGCACAATGCGCACCAACCACTTCATCGCGAGGCGGGCTAAAAAACTTACATTAGCCCTGTAAACTCTTAAACTCCGAAGAAGAAAAAAACAACGGCTTCTTCATTTCCGTACAGATAATTTTTAAAAAAAATGTAATCCGTCATCTTGGTAAAAATGACATATTTTTATTTATTTACAAGTAAATACTTGTCCATTTGGACACACTCAAAATGCTCAAAATGTGGTTTAAAAATTAATATGTCCCAATTTAATATGAATAATTCTGAAAATGGCGAAAGACCTAGTCATGACCTCAATAAAAGTCGCATGATTTTTAAATTTTGAAAATCTCTGTCGTTTTTTTGGGCGCCTACGCTAAAATTATATTTCTGTATTTTTTCAATGTGTTTATTTTGTTGTTCTTGGGTTTTTTTTATAAAAAGCAGGCGATTTTTTTTAAAAAAAAATTATACCAGTTATCCCTAGTAACCAAGTGATGCCACTGCGACTCAGTGACATAAAAAAAACAAATTAATCACATTTGAGATAAATTTGGTATTAATACACCTACAATTTCATCGGAACGAGGTCAATCTACATCGAAACAGAAATATCTTTGTAGTAAATTATTTGTTCATAACTAATTAAAATTAAATAAAAATACTTGGTAAACTTCCACTTTTTTTCACTTTCCACTTTCAAAAAAATTAAAATGTACCAAGTTTTTTTATTTAACTCTAATTAGTTATATGAAAATAATTTGATCATGGAATTCCACCAAGTAATGTGAATAAAAAATTTAAATCAAATCTTTCTAGTAGATAAAAAAATCAAAAGTTAAGTTAACTTCTTAAAAGTTAGGACCAGTTTTTAAAAGAATTGCCAAGTTAATTTGCATCTTTTATCCAGCATCATCTTTGCTTTTGATATTATATATTTTGTCTGTGTTTCTTCTTCTTTCTTCTTTCTCTTTCTTGTTGACTAGATTCTTGCTTGCGAAGTGTGTTTGTATTGTCCATAAATGATGGCGTTCTATCCGATCGAATTGTGAAATATAAAATCCTAATCATGTATCCGTGTCTAATTTTCGTTTAAATGAGTCACATTGCGTTTAGTCGTAAAAGTATTGTGTATTTTCAATCAGTGTGACGTGTGACGTCACTACCATAAATCAGCTGGGTTTACAAACAATAATACAACATAATGGGTGGCGCAGTGAGTACTGGACGTGATAACAATGATTTGGTGGATAAATTAGTGGACTCTAAATACATAAAAACCGAAATGGTTGAACGGGCATTTCGTGCTGTTGACAGAGCAGATTACTTTCCTCCTTCATTTAAGCAAAATGCTTATAAAGATCGCGCCTGGAAAAATGGTGGTTTTCATTTGTCTGCACCTTGCATTTACAGGTAAAACTCTAAAAATACTTCCCTCAAATTAATGCATGCTTTCCTTTGGTTATTCAAAATTATAGCTACTTATAATAAGCCATTTTATGTATACACAGGAAAACTACAAGTACCACCCAATTTTAATAATAGTAAAAGCAAAAATGAAATTGTAAGCATTGTCGAAACAGAGGGGAGATGTAACTTTTGTATAAAAGTAGAATTTAATAACAATCTCTTTCTATCACATGATCGATATCGATATCAAAGGAACTCTTTTTAAAACTCCCACCATCAGGGATGGCGTGGTGGCGGCTAAGTGTATTGCAAGGCTTTGGACACAAAATTTTCTCCTCTGTCCAATATATTTTATTCTACCTTAAAGAACATTTTTTAAATTCTGCAGCCGTGCCAGTAATGTAAATTTTATCTACGCAATATGTGAATGGAAAAAAAGCTCTTCAAGAACGTACTATAAGAGCATACAACATCATAGATTTTATAGAAGTCCAGCATTGTAAGATTATCATGGTTATTATTCTTAGTTACAAGTTCAATACATCATACCTACATAAGTATATGTGTTTTGGTAATTTATATAAAAAAATGTTAAAACCACCTGTTAAAACATTTTTTGTATGTTATTGAACATCTCCAATTTGAACAATGAAATTCAATCTTGGTTTTCTCAATATCCTTTTATTATTAAAAATTGCAAGAATTAAAATCTTATTGAAATTTAAGAATTTGTAACTAATATAATGTAATTATATCTTATGATTTAAGTCTCGGCAAGTTAATATCTTATTCCGCCACTGTGTCTGCATTATGATATTAAGAGATTAGGAAAAAATGGTAGTAGAATAACAAAATTGATTATGCGGATGTAGAGAGTTTTGTCTTTTTTACTTTACAGCGTCACTGACAAATAGAGAAGATAATATTTCCAAAGTCTAACATCTTAAAAACTAGCATTAAAAACATTTTCCCTACTATTCTGCTAAGAATTTTCAGTACCAAATAATTATTTGTACATTTAGCTTGTTTGTCGCCATGCTCAACATGATTGCTTTTTTGTATATATTTTTACGATTATCGCTTATAATGTATGCAGTTTCTTTAACAAAAGTAGATTTGGAGACTTGGGGTTTTACTATAATATCACGGGTGGTGAAATAATTTTGAAATTAAATCAAATTAAAAAATTCCTCCAGTGAAAACAGTGCATTAACTTTTTTTAAATACCATCCTTGAAGTGAATGGAGTTTTATAAAGTTTCCAGTTGTTTTATTTGTATTTGAATAAATTAATAATACAGATTAAGTATGTAATAAAAACTATTGAAATTCAGAATGTTTTAAAGAATCTTTGGCTACTTTCAATTCTATAAAAAAAAGTTCATAAATAGGTTACCAACTATATGAAATATTTTGCTTTTTTCAAGAGTTTTGCTTCTGAGAACCCCAAGCCTGTAAATTCAGGTTATACTGAATATTGAATAATTGATTTAAGTACTAATTGAAAACAAATATTTTAGTGATGTTATGGAATGGCTGAAGTTGAGATCAGGATTGAGTTTCTTGAATCTTGGATCTGGCACTGGATACCTCAGTACGATAGCTGGGTTAATTCTCGGAACAAACGGAATAAATCATGGAGTAGAACTGAATCCTGCAGTCATAGATTATGCCCTTGAGAGACTTGAAGATTTCATTCAGAATTCGTCTGCTGTAGATGAGTTTGACTTCTGCCATCCTAAATTTGTTGCCGGTAAGTAATATTGTATCACACTGAAAATCTTTGTCCCTATAACTACTGTTGTGCCTGCACCAAGAACATTTCACATTAGGGTGACGCGCCCAAGAATTAACTGCGCCCGCGCAATTTAAGAAAAAATAATCTTTTGTTGCTGAAAAAAACATTTTTCTAAAATGAACAGTTCTGACTGGATAACTAGAGGTTGCAGCAAAATTAAAAGTAATTAGTAATTAATGAGCACATCAAATTCTAGAGAAGTATTGTGCCAGTTTTGTATTATCTTACTTATCCGTTACTAAAAATATTGATCCCATGTTATATGTACAGGGCAAAATGCAGTTTTTTTTTAGCCTTGGTATGTCCCTCAATGTATGTAATTCCCTTGGTTTATATTTGTCAGACTTAAGTCTCAGTGTGCTTTTTTAATTATATAATCTTCCTTCAAATAGATGTCTTAGTTCTTAATAATTGGTATATACTTACTACAAATTTTAATGAAGAACTATATTACATACATTCTGATATTTTTAAATTAAAAAATATAGTATTCGTAAACATACAAATGCAATTACTGATTGTGTATTTTTTATTAACTTCACCTGTCTAATGTAATACTCTTAATACATCTTTTTATTTTCCCTCAAAGAAACAACTCGCAAACTTTATTCACCAATTTATCCAATTTTTTTTCATTAAATGATTGAAAAATATTTACAGTGAGTAATTATTTGCAATTTTCAGCACATAAAATAAAATATTCAGTTTTCAACCTATGTGCAGATATATTGTATAATGTACAACACTTTTCTTGGAGCAAGTGACTTCATAACATCCGGTTTTAAAAAATCAGGCCATGTTCCGAGATGGCTACACAGCCAGCCAATCTGACAAAATTTAAAAAAATTAATCGGTCTATAAACAAAGACAATTAAGTATTTTTCTTGTTTTTCAGGTAATTGTCTATGTTTATCTCCAACAGTACAGCAATATGACCGGGTTTATTGTGGTGCTGCTTGCCCCAGATTTTTTGAAAGCTATCTAAAAAATTTGATAAAGGTAACTCTCACATATTTTAAATTTGATTCAACCTTCGATAAATGATATGTTTAATTTCAATGTCATTATGTCGGTAAATTATTACTCACTGAATCACAATACATACTCTTTTTATCACTACAACATAAACATAATACAAGGTTATTAAAAATGATGGATTTCCTTTAGCATCCGACTTATATTTCCTAACTAAATTATGATAACTGAAAGCATGCTGAAAATCAGTTGCTTACTAGACTATTTTCTGAACCCTTAACACAGAAAATATTGTGCTGCACTATGTGTGGGTCTGTGTTAACACAGAAAATATTGTGCTGCACTATGTGTGGGTCTGTGTTAACACAGAGAATATTGTGCTGCACTGCAACATAATATATCGTTTTATTGTATGTTTTATTTGGCTAGAATAATAAATTAATACAGCTAGTATAATACATTTTTTTAACATTCAATTTAATTAATTTCATTTTTATACCACCTCACCAATTATAGAGGGACCATAATATATATTAATAATAAAGTACTTAATATTTTAGTCTACCTACATACACTAACTTAATATTTATTTTTACACGTACCCATGTATTTTACACATTAAAAAAAATTAATTAAAATTCTTCAAACATCCTTTAGGCGGACCACACAAAAGCGGTATTTAAAATGTTTTTTTTTTATATATGCTTGTAAAAACTGCTTTCATGTGGTGCCCTAAAGGCAGAGCTAAGCGTTAAATTACTTACTATCTATAAAAACACTTTGAATAAATTGAACAAGAGTGAAAATAAAATCTCAGTATATTTTTAGCATGGAAAATTGTCATTTTTTTTGCATTGAAATAAGATTAAGTTTGGAGCCTGCCTCTGACCTGCACTCGCGTTGTGTTTTTCCACTGCTGCTGATTAATACAAATATGCTTCATTATATTTTCATTTTAGTACCTAGTACATTTTACGTATAATAAAATTCGATAATGTAGTGTGTTTCAATATTGGTTGCTTCTTAATTTCAAGGTTGGAGGAATATTGGTGATGCCATTGGATGATAAGCTCCTACAAATAAAAAGAATTTCAGAAAGGGAATGGACCACAAAAAATATTCAATGCGTCTCTTTTGCAACTCTTGTTACGCCGACTCTGGATCAAACTAGTCAACATGTTTCTATGTGTGAGTCTTAATCTAAACCTGCCATTCCGCCATTTTATTATATATCCTAATTAAAGTGTACCTACCTGATCATGGCAATTGCTATTAATTGAAATAGGAACCTAATTGCAAATATTTTTTTACGTGTTTTAGTCAATTTCAAAGTAAAATTTATACTAGATGCACTCACTTTGTAACTATTAATTGTAAATTATTTAAATAAAAAAACTGTTCATAACTACTAATACGACACGTGTCTCCTTTTCAAGGGATAGTTCACAAAGTTTAGTAGTTGAATGTTTTTATATTGAAATAATTAGAAATGTGTTTGTTTTTGTTAGTTTATGTATGTCTAATAATACTTTATTTATTATTTGCTTTCTAGTGGATGTTGGTCCCAGCATCATTGCAAGTATTATGCCGTAGTTTGATACGTAATAAATTACGTAATGTTATTTATGAAGAAAATCCTCAGTTCAGGAATATAGTAATGAGATCTAAGAAGATAAAACCATTGTCAAAGATGGAAGCTTATCGAATTCGAAGAATATCGATTCCTATTGACAATGAAGATAGTAGTGATACTACAGGTAATGATATTATTATATAAGAATTTTTATTTTGGAACTCGACAGGAATACAATTTATTTAAATAGATTAAATACATTATTAAATACAGAGCGAACACATCATTAAACCAATAAAGAGATCATAATACAGGATTTTTTAAGTAATAAAATGTTATTTCAATAGTGGTAATAACATTATTATAAATATTTGGTAAAATTGCCATTTTATTACCATTATTATATATATTTTAAAGTAACTTTTTTTTACTGAATAAAAAATAATTATAATCTTTGTTTACAGATGAATTTAGTTTACTTCACAATCTTGATAGGCAAGCTGGATCCCGCGAAATGAACGCTTTATTAAATTTAGTTCTATACGGGAGTATGGAAACTAACTATGTTGGGGGACTAGTTGACTATGATTCCGATAGCAGTCATGGACGTCCTGAACCTGCAGGGCGTGGAGATGAAAATGTACCTGAAAATAATCAAGCCGATGAAGATGATGATGATTTAGCAAACCGAATTTCTGATCATGATTCAACCTCTGATAATGATGGTGAAAGTGAAAAAGAAGAAGATATAAAACCTTCCATTTCGGGTGAAAATAAAAGTGATGCGAATTGTAGTTCAGATCCAGACAATACTAAATCTGCGAATTTCAACGAATTAAGTCTTCCCTGTAGTAGTAAATCTGTCTCGTTAGCCGATGGAGATACAGAAAAAAACCACACGCTAAAGTCTAAGAGTAGTGAAGTTAAAAAGAGAGAAAAGTTGGATAGTGGTATTGTTGAGGATGCATATGGAAACTCGTCTCCAGATAATACAAGTTCATCTCCTGATAGGACTCCAGTGTCAGATCAAATGGAACTCAACTCTAGCGAGGAATATCAAGGGGATAATGAAAATGGATTACCACCAGAAAAACAAGGTAAACTCGCTAGCAGAAAAAAAACATGTTTGAATTTTTTTTACTCTATCAATTTTTAAAAAAAAATTATGTAGGTACGAGTAAGACTTAAACTAAATACTGATTTTGATCTTAAGGCAAAATATAAACCTGTAGTAATGTTGTTTCTTATTTATTGAATCTTTATTTTAGGCATAGCATTGTGGTCACTGGTTTAATAACAATGTGTTTTTTCTTCTTCCATAGATAATAAATCGCGACGTTTTAGACGTCAAAGAAAACGTCATTATTCTGATGAGGAGCAAGATGCTGATGGTGAAGAGGGTGATTCTTCAGACCCTGATGAGGAAAGTTCTCCTACATTGGGAACTAAAAACAAGAAAATAAAGAGAAAATCACCGCCCAACCCTTTCGATGTACAGAGGGATTTGCTCTCTTCAATGTTGAAGGCCAAAGTCAAACAATTACCGTTACCCATGCCATTAAAGATTTTTGTAAATATGAATAGGAAGTTTTAACAACAGTGCAATATGTTTGTAAATATGTATTTTCATCTGGCTTTGCTACAATTTTTGTAAAAAGGCTTTTCATTTTGCATTTATTTTTCATTCTTCATCAGTAAAAAATAAATTATCATAATTTATTATTGTTTTATTTGCTATACCCTCGCTGTTTTCAGAACAGTTTTTAGATATCATCTTTTTTAATAAACAAAAAAGGATCTGCGATAATACATGGCCTAAAATAAAATATTTTAAGATGTACACTTGTATGTAGGTATGTAAGTATTATTTAATCACAATATTTATTGATACGGATTTTTTCATACAAATTATAAAAACACCTCTGGCTTGGAAGGTGATGAGGCAAAATTCTTAATAACAGGGTGTATTTACATCTTCCTATAAGAATTCACCAGAAGGGGCGTTTCCAAACAAATTTTCTAGAAAAAAACGCTTAGGGTTAATTTCATAACACCACTTATTATCAAAATTCACCGTCTTAAGACTCCAGCACTTAGGCCAATACACGAAACGTGTGACGTAGATGTCTAGAGATGACGTGGGGTAACTAGACGGCCCAGACACAGGTAGTTTTTTTCAAGTATGAAATGTCACTTCTCTGAAAAATTTGTTTGAAGATTCACATATGAGTAATATGTGAATACATCGTGTATACATAATATTTATTAATGGAATACAATTTTAAAATTCAATCTAATAATAACATTATAAAACACACAGAAGTAAAGGGGAAAAGTTTCTGTCAAAAAGTAACATGTTTTTTAGTATTATTTATATTGAAAAAGTGATAATCTTGGAAGGTTAACTAATAATATAAAATTTAAAAAGTATTTTTTTCCTAAGCAAACGCTATCTCTGAATTTGCTACAACAATCTGTGGCAAGTTACAACACAATATTATATTTATTAATTCTGCCAAAAAGCACTTCTAGCCCCATAAAAACAGTACCTATTTTTTAGTAAATTTTACAGGAGACGTTTTTTTTTTTCGTTTTTACAGGTCAATTAGGGATGATTCGTGATGTTGATAAATTTTTTTCGTGTATATGTATCACAGAAAACGTTTAGGCATCTATTTTCGGAGTTTAAAACTACGGTGTCAACGTATTTTAACATAATAGCTGGATATTGAACACGGGAAGTAAATAATGAATGAGTCCTTTTGGATATTGAACATATCGTCTGCATATTGAACATTACGGCTCCCGCAACTTTCAGTTCGATTTGGTTCAATGAACCAAAAAGTAGTAATATTGATGTACAGGGTGGTTTTTCAGATCGATCATTTCAATTTATTACTTTATTTTTTAAATCAGTACTTTATTTCGAGTACCTAGGTATCTCATTTTTTTAGGCTAAATAAAGTTTATTTTTTACTTCACTGAAAAAAAGTGACTTTAAAAAAATAAGTAATCGTGCCTGATAATTAAACTTAAAAATAAGCACATCTAAAAAATGTTTTACAATACATAAATAAATAAATAAATAAACAATACAATTTTTTGACAAATAAAAACAGATTATTTTTTTAATGTATTGGGACTCATAAATAACAATTATAAACAAACAAACAATAAACTCCCAATTAGAATGGATGGGTGATATATAACCTAATGGTGAATGATTTTTTTATATGTACCTACTACGCGTAATTTAATACGAAATTATTAATTTAATGTGAGATTATCAGGGCCCAGATTACAAGCACATTTATATTATTTCTACTAGCGCCCTTGAGGTATATTTATATAAAAAAACGGCTATATAAATTATCCATAATAATAATAATAATCCAATATCGCAGTTGTGACGCGTATATTTCAAAGAGACTACCAATTACGCATACGCGTCACACAGCTGCGATGTACATATCGATGTAGATATGCTTGTAATCTGGGACCAGGAAATACGTTTATACAATGTTGTATTGGTTTATCACTAACATACCTGCTAATTTTATTTTTGCACACCTGCAAATACCTAGGTAACTACTCTTTCAACCAAAATAATGAAATTATTGATGATGTGTTTTTGTAAACATTAGGTATTTACAGTATAATATACTAAATATAAGTACATATGAGCCGGCCTCCGTAGCGTAGGTAGTGGCAAAGACGCTGGACGCACGAAACGGATGTTCCGTGTTCGCAAAAGACGCAGAAATCAAAACTGATTTTTCTCAACCCCGGGTGTTTATGATGTTAATCCCCTCTGTTATTGGCCTCCTGCCCTCTGTCGAGGTGGTTAAATAAAATAATGAAAAAATAATATCTTGTACCTATTGTTTTAGTAAGTACCTACGTACATTACTCCATATTTTTTGGGGATTTTTGCAAACATTTTACCCACTCAGAATTTGATGGTCCGTCATTGGTTTACATTCACCAATTACAGACGATTACTGTAGAGGATCAACGCCCTTTCTTTTTAAGCTGTAGGTATTTTTACCTCCTACCCCTGAAAGGGTCATAAAATGCCATAAAACAATAAATATTATTCTTACACATCGTCGTTACTAAAAATACCTAAATTTGTCCTCAGCCTTTATAGCCGTGATTTAATCATAATATAACGATCCCTAATTTAGATCCATAATCTTCATTATTGATGATTTAATATTATTATATTTATTATTTATTTATTTTTATTTATTTATTTATTGCATTATCTTCAAACTATTTCCAATTTCTTGGTTTACATTTTCGCCGCTGAGCTCTATCATGTTTCTTTTATTTCTAGTCTCGATTATGTATTATGATTTATTAATTATTAATGAATGAATTATTCTTTGCCGCCCTTGAGTTATAGATATTTATACGAAAATGGCGCTATATAAATTATACATAATAATTCAAATACCTACTTTGGCAAAGATTCGTCTCGGATTCGACTCCCGGTTTCCGTGATTATTATATCAAATGTATGACTAAAATTGACAGTGAGTCGTTTACTGCTTCAAAAAAAATGAATAGGTACCCCTAAATTTTAATTTAAAAGGCTTCAAAATATTGAACAATTTAATTGTTGTATTTGAGAAAACGATATTCTTTCTAAAGGGCAACCACATGAACCAGATGTACACGAAATGCTTTGTTTCCCTAAGATGGGTTACCTCTATTGTTTGGCATCCCTATTCGACAATAATTATAAACGATGTGAAGTAAATGTCAATGTATTTCCTGGTCAGAGATTTATCTTTTTTTTGTACAAAAGACTTGGACGTTTTTTTTGTTTTCTTAAGTAATTTGAGATGTAGAAAGCTAGGAAATTTATTTGTCTTTAAGATGTCTTAAGATTTTTTTTTAGAAATGGATGTTATATTTGTTTAATTTTACCAAAACTAAAAAAAAATATTTAATAGTTAATGCACAAGCGCGGACAAGGACAAAAACTTGATTTCACAATTAAACTATTTTATGTGCAAAATATATATAATATATTGAGGAATACTGGAATTATTTTGAATAAAACATATTCTTTATTATATATGGAATAATTTTTCATAAAAATGTATTTATTTTTTATACTGGAATAATTATTTTAAATTATTATGGAATAATTTAGGCCGTTTCCATAAAGTTGATTTAATTGCACTAGCCGACTAGACTAGCCTATGAATACCTACGACTTAAAAAATATACCCAAACAATTTTTATTAATAAAAAAATAATAATATTATTTATAATTATTAATAATTAATAATAAAAAATTAGGTAGTCATAATAATAATCTCCAAGTCTAAACACATATTATGTAGTTCTTTAAAAATTAGGTAGGTGCTATTAACATAACGGAGTTCTAGTACCAACCCTTATGTAGGCAGGTATTGCAGTGAAGCGTGGTGTTGGAAAAAGGACGAAAGTAGACTGAATGCTGTTGAAATGCGATCTCTCAGGCGAATGTGTGGTAAGACTATGTATGATAGGTGTACAAATGTCGAAATTAGAGCAGACTGCAAGGCTGAGATAAGCATTACCTATCGACAAATAAAGAAAGGGCTTTTGCAATGGTTTGGTCATGTGGAGCGAATGATGAGTGATAAAAAAAGAATGGCTAAAAGAAGTAATAATGCAATTAGTGTACCTGGATGTAGAGAAGCCGAGGAAGGCCGAGAAAGACATGGCATGATCAAGTACGACAAGTAGGTACTTGAAAGTGGACATGTGAAAAATCGGAATAATTGGCGTGTGTGAATGAGAAAATGTATGAATTTAGAGGAAGCGAAGGAAGTGTGTCAGGACATAGTGGTTTGGCATTCTATTCTCTCTGCTTACCCCTACGGGGAAATGACGTGATGGTTAGTTAGTTAGTAGTAGTTAGTCTATTCTCAAACGTATTACATATATAAGTATTTTTTATAATCAGCAAAAATATTTTATTTTTTTATTACACCTTGGTGTACCAATGCAGTGCCCTATGCACCATTGGGTGCGGGTAAAGGAAAGTAGTAGTAGTAGTAGTTTAACTACTATCTTTACAATTTATTGATCAACAAAAAAATTGTAAAAGAAATTAATTCACTTATAAGAAATAAATAGAGCACCCTGTTCATGAGATTATCAAGTTCAAATATTGATGTTAAAAAATGTGGAAAAGCTTATAAATATGACAATTTTAAACTTTTCTTGCTATTTGTGCTGCTGGTCTTATGTAGATAGATTCTGGAGTCGGTGAAGCCATTTTCAAGTAATTTTAAATAGTAAATTATTATGCAGTAAAACGTCTTTTTAGTAAAGTAATTTTAATCACTGGTGACCGGAGACTGGCGTTAGAAAACAACAAAAAAAACAGCACGCCCCCCCTCAGCTCGGATTGCTGAATCCTGATTGGTTGAAACTGCATATTGAACATTCAGGCCCTCAACGTACGACGGGATATTGTACACATATGTATGAACTTTTTTGAAAGGAATACTTTCATAACATTGAGTGCCTGAAAGTTCAATATCCAGTAGATTGAACATATGGGACTGAAACATTATTCAGTAAGTGGAGATTGACACTAAAGAAATGCTAAAAATAGCATTTAGAAAAGGAAATTTTTATTTTTTTCTTCAGCTACATATGTGCGTAATGGGCTAATGAATATTTTGGCATTCATAACTTGAACATTCAAGAACTAGGGCAGCAACGGGCATGAGTAGATGCAAAAACATTTGGCAACATTGTAAAATTCACAAAGCATGTGGCCAAGTTACAAATTAATTTTTATCAATTTTATCATATTAAAAAAAGTTAGTTTAGGGGAGTGGCAAACATTTATAAAACTAAAGAGAAGTTATTCGGGATTCCATGTCCTTGTTTTTTAAGCAATGCGTTAAATAACGTAAATGCATCATTCCAGCATTTTAGTGTCCGTTTACATTTTTGCCATTGGCGCGAAATGCGTCACAAGAATAGACGATTCCTATTGGTCAATACAAACACTATTCTAAAATCCACCCATTTCACAATTTTGCTATGTTGTCACTTCTGCTCTCTGGAAAAGGCTGATTGCAGGTAATATTGTCATCCCGCACTTTATATTTATAAAATATTTAATAATAAGTAAACAGTCGAATTAAGGTTTGTTTCAAAATATTCCATATTTTTTGTTCTATCTAATAGAATAAGCGCGTAGTAAGTTTACTCTGCATTCGCAATAATTTCTGGAACTTCTACAAGGTCCGATTTGTAAAAAGTGAATTTAGTAGGGAAAGATGCGACACACGCGATCGCGATTGTTATAAAGTTAAAACAATATTTGAAATATTTTTATTATAAAAGTAGTGAAAATGAAACGACGATTGGAAAAACATTATTCCATCTTCTAAGATTATATTTAATTATCTCATTCGTGGTAATTTTTCATTTTGTAACTAGAAATTGTTTCCAAAAGTCTCGCAATATATTACAATTTGTCAGTTTTGATAGATGTATTATAATATATAATTTCTTTATTCCCAATTAACAGCGTAGATATTATCTGTCAGATACTCATGGATACTTCAAAAATGTCTGCAACTTTATTTGACCCGAGTAAAAACAAATAATTAGGAAAATTATTTTGACTGATAGAATATTTCGAATAAAATACTTCTATTCTAAGGTAATATAATTTTCTTGTCACCGTTTAAAAAGTTTGTTCATCAATAACAACATTTCTGACTTTTAGTCATGTTTATCTGATTCGTAATCACAATATTATTGAATAATGTTTAGCTCCGCGAAATATAAATTTATAAATGTCAGTTGAAAGAAAAATGGTAAATTGATGCAACGTAAATTTAAATAATGATGTTTTTTTATAATTTCACTTGATTGAAAACAGTTTTTTTTAAATCTTACAGTTTATGGGGATAATTATGTGAAATGAACTCGCATATAATAACAGATGGAAAAAAAAACAATTCTTCAGCATATCCATTGCAGTTACATTTAGCAGGAAATACTAGTAATTTAGTATCGGGTCCTACAGCCAGTATGAATATTCCCGGGACAGCTGGACACCCGATCCAAATACCAGGGTCGTCGGCCAATATACCCCTCCAGCTATCTACTCCCGATGGAGTTCCTCTTCAGTTCTCTTCCGGCGGGGCCCTCAATATGCCGCTGCAGCTAGCTCCCGCCGGCGGGAACCTGCAGCTCTCGGGGGGCGTCCCCTTGCTACAGTTCCACATGACGAACCCGCAAAATCCTGGCCGACTACTGAACCCTCAAACTATTCCCAGCATGGAGAAAACCATGGACCAGAATAATGCCAATCTGCCGGGAAATATGGCCGTCCAACTGCAGGAAGGTAGTGGTTCTGTGCAAATGAAATTGCAAGGTCCAAGCGGACCGGTTGTCGGTAACCAGCAGACACTGCTGCAGCTGCAAGGGCAGAACCCACCAGTGCACCTGCAAGCTCCGTCTCCAGCGGGAAGTATCCAGAACCGGTCCAACCCCAGGACCATGCCCCAGATGGTGTTCATCAATACTACAACTGGATTGAAACCTGTCACAAGTACTGAGATCGGCAACTCTACTTCTGCAGGAAATCCGCAACAGTTACTTCTTAGACGACCCGTGAGTATAATTTTATTATTATCACTTCTTATCTGCAACAACTCCAGTTAATGCATGAGTTCCATAAAATATATGTCTACCCCAGATCAATGGTAAAAATAACAATAATAATAATAATGACAAAGTTGGTAATTTTTTTTGTAGGCGTAAAATTGCCCCAAAAGTGTTTTTTCATAATAATTTCATAATAATTTTTTTTGTAAATGCAAAAACGCTGATTCAAAAGTTTTCACCATTTGAATATATGCACAGTTGTAAAATATCATACATGCGCAATTGCGCATATCTAAATAAACATTTTTATAAAGTAGACTTTCCGTATTATGTAACTACAGTACCTACATGTTTATTATTTGTATTTACTAGCAATTATTGGATTTTAAATAATGCAAGTTAAGACAAAATGGTATTATGAGGATGGTTTCAGATTTATTATGATGCCAATGCTATTCACCTACTGATACTAATGGAAATAATTTTTTAAATTCTTACATAATGTTTAAAAAATTTCATCTCTTGGCCCCCTGTTTTATTTTGTACCGACGCTGAATCCAACTCAGACTCATACCCGACTTCTACACTGTGATTACCAACATAATATATTACCAACAATACTTAAATCATAATGAGTTATTGAAAAATATGTATCTAAAACTTGTAAATGAAATATAGGCCGTGTGTGATTTAGGTTTGTTTGAATTTGTCTGGTATTTGTTTTAAGGAATAACTATCCAGAACACTTAATCTTTAAAACATTTATTAATTTAATTACTAATACATACAATTATGAAATCTAGTATGTTTGTTTACGTGACCCGCTGTAACTCCTCCATACAATGGTAGTCCCTGGATTTCTTACCTGGGATTCAGCACTAAATTATGATTTTTTAACACATTTCAGATATCGACCAGAAGCATGTTTGATTTATTTATCTCCTTTAAAAATACATTGTCAATAAAATAAGGCAATATAAACACGCTTCTGGAAGATATCTAAAATGTATGAAAAAATCATCGCTCTAGTGTTAAATTACAGAGAGAAAATAGAGGTCTTTGTTTGTGTGAAGAAACGTGACCACACATCCTCATGACTTTGTTACCATTTTTTATTAAACTTAACTCAATATGTGTTAATGCAGAGATTTACTTAGTTATTGAATTAAGATTACTCTTTTTATTTAAATTATTAGGTATTTCATAAATTATCATATGAATAAAACTTATGTTAATATTGATATTTTAGGTGACGTCTGGAAATGCTATTCAGATTATATCCTCGGTGAATGTTACTCCCAAGTATACAGCTGCTCCCAAGACAGTTACCAAAACATCCATACCGTCACAAAATAAACCTGCCCAATCTATTATTATTCAGAAGCCCAAAGTGAGCTTGCAAAATCCCGTTAGTCTCGCTGTATCAAGTGGAAAACACGCTTTTACCACATATGTTAGTGCTGTCAAGAAGCCACCATCCATACCTAAAATTATAGAAAATCACTCCATATTGATGACTTCAAATTCCACACCTACAACTTCTAATCAAAAATTGTTTCTTACCCCCATGAACGTACCTAAAATTCCACAAAGTAAGTTCCCGTACCAACCATCTATACCCACCAAAGGTTGCATAACTAATTTCCAAATTGCCAATGGACAAATTCAGAGTGACCCAGAAGGTAATGTGACAGTGATGCAAGATACTATTCCAACTTCACCTGTCGGAGATATTCCACCTCTTCAGCCGCTCAGCAAGAACAGTGTTAGTTTGGCCAGCAGTACTCTGTCTAACGCCTCTGTGCAGACTGCAAGTCCTATGACTGATAGTGCTTTCAGCGCATCTCTTCCAGTCACTGATAACTCTTTCCCCACATCTATTCCTGGCTCCAGAGCAGAGTTGATTGGGGAAAAGGAGTATGCTCTTTCAATACCCGAGTCCAATTCTTCTATGAATGAGGATATGTACACGGTATCTATAGCTGATGATAATGATAGTTCCCCCGAAAATTACACAATCTCCATTACTGACAAGAGCAGCTTGCTCAGAAATAATATAGCAAATGTAGAGGCAGTATTACAGGAAGTTGAAAATGTCAACTTGTCTGGCCAAGTGGTGCCAACAATTTTAAGAAGATCAAACTCTGATAGTGTAGAGAAAAGGAATCTTCTTAATGAAAAGCGAAGAATTTCCTTGTGTACTGAAGATAACAAGACCAATGATGATATTGAGAACAAGATTGAAAAAGCTAAAAATAAATTATTCAATCAAAATTGTTCAATTTTGAAAAAAACTACACTTCTTAAGCCGGAAGAAAAAAAAATACCTTCTTTATTCTGCGATGAAAAGTTGGACCATGAATTGGAAAAAAATCCAGATAAACCCAACATTTCTAATAATTCTAGTGAAGTAAAAAACAATGGATTCCTAAATTTAAAACGAAATTCTATAAACAAAGATAGAAGAAAAAGCCGCCTTTCAGTCGACACTTATAACCAAAACGTTTCTGCTGGGAAAATAGGGTTAGATAAATCAGCATTCCAGTTGCTAAGCCAAAATAAAGAAACCAAAGTAGAAATAGCGGAGGAAGATTCTTTAGGTCTCCAGTGGCAGAATGACATAGCATTGTTAAATGGCAGCTGTTTGCAAATTCACACTAATGAATTTGGTCTTATCGATGTTATAGACGCTAAAGATAGCGCTATATCCTTAACCAAATACCACGCTCCTTTGCAAGATAGAATAAATAGAGACAAGAAACCTTCATCTCCAGAAGATTTGTATTGCTGCGATGGATGTGGATGCCACGGGATGGCAGCTGAGTTTATCACTCCTAATTTCTGCAGTCACACGTGTCAAAGTAACTGTATCAAAAATCATGATAAAAAGGATAGAGATGGCTCAGATATTAAAAAGAGGAGAAGACCTAAAAAGTCATTAAAGCCAAAAGAACCAAATCATAGTGTAAGCGAATGTATCGTTACTGCTGATGAATCTAAATTATTGGGAAATATCTCGGCAGATGTGAGTATCGAATTGAGAACCTCCATACAGCCGAATGTCCCTAAAGGGCCTGTGTGGAAGCGTGAAAATGTTGGGTTTTCGTGGATGAGATATCTCGACTTCTGCAAAGCTAAAGCAGCTCCCGCCAATCTGTTCAAGGATTCTTCTACCGACAAGAATGGTTTCAAGATTGGTATGAGAGTGGAGGCTATTGATCCCGTGCATCCTTCGCTATTTGCGGTAGTTACAGTAACAGAGATTCAGGGATACAGATTAAAGTTACATTTTGATAGCTACCATGAGGATTATGACTTTTGGGTGAATGCCGATTCCCGAGACATTTTTCCTCCTGGATGGTGTGAGAAGAATAATCGCCTCCTCAGGCCCCCTACCGGCCATTCACCGAGTTCCTTCACATGGGCGTCGTATCTCAAGCAAGTGCGAGCTATTGCTGCTCCCAAACATCTATTTCCACACGTTAATAATCCGGTACGTGCACTCTATTCTATTAGTGGTTATTAATAGACATTGAACCTCCCATAAAATAATTTGCACTAAAAAATCTGTTTTCTAGGAGAGATCATAAAAATAATCTTACTGTAGAAGATTTTTAAAAATACCCATAAAAAATATTGTTTATTTTAACTTTAATAATTAAAATAATTATTATGGAAAACGATTATTTCTAGCACACAAAAATTCAATTTAAAATTCTGTATTTGACCTTAAATTTTTGGGGAAAAATAATTTCATAAAATTCTTTCAATCAATTTGGTCATAATGTTGTGTTCTTAAATCTTCATGAAATTTCCATCATTAAATCCTAAATTAATATTTTATTCTAGACTCAAAGAGTAAGTTCTGCTAGTGGATTTAAAATCGGCATGAAATTGGAAGCAGAAGACAGAAAGAATTTTCTCACCTGTGTAGCAACAGTGGCTGATGTCATGGAGGGGAGGTTTCTGCTTCACTTTGACAGTTGGGATGATATATACGATTACTGGGTCGACCCAACCTCACCTTACATTCACCCAGTAGGCTGGTGTGATGAGCACGGATACAGTTTAACTCCGCCAAACAGTGAGTATAGTACGAAGATTCATGTTTCACAAATTTATACAATTTATTCTTTTTGTTTGTTGCCCTAAAGCAGAATGAGCAATTACAGTACCCAGAATTTAATTTAAAAAATGTTTTCATGTACATAACAAAAATATGTAGGTCAAATAATTTCTAAAGTGAGCCTTCATATTTATTTTATTTCGTAACAGAATGGAACATAAAAATGAAATCACGAAAATGCCAAAATCTAATATTATTGAACAGTTTGCTATTATCAAAATAATTCATATATACATTTGACACTTTTGTTTAAGTGTCGTCTATCATCAAACTGGTCAAATTGATACATAATCCAAACATTATGTAATATTAAAAAGATCACTAATAAAAATCATGACTTGTAACTTATTTTTTATTGAAATTTCCTTTTAGGTTACAAAGATCCCGAGCACTTTACTTGGGAGGAATATATGAAAGAGAATAAAGCGACACCTGTTCCAGCCAGGGCCTTCAGACCTCGACCTTCGCACCAATTCAAAGTTGGGATGAAGTTGGAGGCTGTTGACAAAAGGGTAAGACTTCCCTTTTTATTTAACATCTAAATTTGTAGCTAAAGCTAAAGCTAAACTGTAAACAACGGGAGATAAGGGTGGTTACTAGTTTTACCATTATTACACCCTAATGGCAAGCGTGAAACACAACCAAAATAGAACAAATAGATAAACAGATCCTTGAAGTTTTTTCCCATTCATCACGCGTACTGTGTGGCTAGTTTCTGGGCTAGTAGATGGGAGAAGAGACAATATTGCAGTTAATAGAATTATTAAGGATTCCATTATTTTTATTGATGAGTTTTGATTTTCAGGTTCCGTTTTTGATTCGAGTTGCTACAATTACCGACACTCGCTTCCACCAAGTTCGTATTTCCTTTGACGGGTGGCCTGACATACTGTCCTTCTGGGTAGATGATGACTCTCCCGATATCCACCCCATGGGCTGGTGTCTGCGTACTTCTCACCCGCTAGAACCACCCCTAAGTAAGTGAAACATTTAAATATCAAACAAAAATGATTTTTTTTTCACTGCATTCTTACAATTTATTCGAACATCTTATTTTCATTGGATTTCTTTCATTATAGAGCTTAAATCTCTCCGATATTAGTGAAAATTAATTTTAGGTGTAAAAAAACCGATAAATAATTTATAAAAATGTTTATAAAAATCTCAACTTGTATCTGTATGATTCTTGGGTTCAGAAATATGTGTTGTCACTTCATTATAATACTGTATGCTTTTTCACCTCTGTTTTCTTGTAAAAACTGAGCATACATAGTGCAATTTAGCCAAGTATAATAATATTAATGTGTATAATATATAACCTAAGTAAATAGATAATAAATTAGTGACAAATAATTTTTCGAAATCATGCCATTGTGTTGGTGCAATTTATATAAGATGGAAAATAACAATATTTTTGAGATTCTCAGACTCGAAATGTTAAAATATTTAGCCAAATCGTACTATGGTGATTTTTTATTCCTAATTGTTTTTTGTATTCTTTTGTTTATTATTTGATTCCAAAAAAAATCTCTCCTTGTTTAGTACTGCTGTCAAAAAAATGTGCACATGTTTTATAAGTTGTCTTTTTCAACAGCCCCTGAGGAGTTGAGCGTGGTGGGGAAGTGTGGCACGGGGGGGTGTCACGGGCTGGGCAACTTCCTGGGGGCCAAGTGCACTACGCACTCCGTGGCGGCCGAGTGCCCCTACCGCTTGCCCCCGCCCAGCCCCGTCCTGCGGGACCGACTTGCCCCTTCGCGTCCGCCCCCTTCGCACAGCGAACCCCGTCCCAGGCGAGTACATACAGAATATTCACTATTTAGTATGTAATGTAATAATTTAGTATGATTTCCACCTGAACGGCGACAATATATTTAATGTGTAAATACTATATTCAGTCTGGGGTTCCAAAATATGATCCGCAATGCTCTCATGTTAGCTCCTTTATGGCGAATCATTGTTAGCACCATTTGAAAATAAGCTCACTAAAATAGGCTTGATATTTTATTTCGTATTGTATTTTTTAGGACTATTCAAGTCACCGCCCAGCGTGGTAGACCACCACTCAAACCAGATTATCAGAGTGGAAGCAGCTCTGAAGCACCTAAGTATGTTTATTTATTTATTAATACAAAAATTACAGTTTATAAATTATTCAACACTTATCATATATCAACACTTTGTAAAAAGTTAATACAGAATTCAATACCACTTTCAACAAACACCTGTTAACATTTTTTATAAAAGATTGCCCTAAAAGTTTAGCTTTTTTAGTTAGGACCTCCAGTCGTGGACGTCCCCTAAAGTACAAGAAGGAAGATGAAATTAAAACTGAAGTCATGGTAAGTGTAAACGAATTCCTTCATTTTATTTTGTAAAGAAAATTAATATTAAATATTTATTATTCTTTTTGTTATGATTTATTTATTGAGAAAACATACAGTAATACAACTTAATATTATTAGATACCAAAAACATATAAAAAACTATTATACAAGGGAATAACGGTGTAATGTATATATTATGGTTATTGTGATGATAAAAAACCCTTAAAAACGCATTTTGTAGGGCTGATAATGTGTTATTCACAATTAGTTGCATTGATGGTTGCATGTGTGCTGTATAAATATCGCGGGTCCCAACGTATACTGTCGAATCTGAAAAAGGCGATCGATTTTCGTTTTATTGTTTTAAACTGTCCAATTTACACAATATTTTAGGTAGTCTAAAAAAAAAATTTTGATTTGAAAATTTGAGGGTTTTTTTAATCGAATGTAATTTTTTATTTTTTTGGGCACCTGAAAATATTAAAAAAATAAATTGGACAGTTTAAACAATAAAACAAAATCGCCTTTTTTCAGATTCGACAGAATACGTTAGGAACGTCGATATATTGTATTTCAATGATTAAGAGGCGTTTGATGGTCGACCATAAAATTAGTTAAGTGGATCATTTTCCTAAAAACAACTATGTTTACCACTGTTATAATGTTGCGAACATTTTTTAGGATTCCGACGAAGAATCAAATAGTACCAGGTCGAAGAAAAGAAGGAGAGTTTCACCTCCTGTGACAAAGGAAAAGGTGGAGCGTTCCGTGTTCGAGCCTGGCTACCTGCCCGACCCAGGGTGGAGCGCCCCGCCACTGTGGGGCCGCCACTGCCGGCCGCTGGCGCAGCTGCTACAGAGCCCCGCGCTGCGAGCCGACCCACGCAACTGGAGCCAGATGGATGTGCGCGACTTCGTGGACAAGGTGGCCCGAGACCCGCATGTTCTGCCCCGGCTTCTGTCGCGGCCGCATCGATGGCGAGGCACATGCTCATGCTGTCCCAATGCAAAAATAAAAAAAGAGCCCGTTATAATCCCTCATTAGATAATTATTCATTTACTATTCAATTCAACATTATGAAATACCAGGCCCAGCACTGCGATCACCAATGTATCTACATGTAGATGTATCGCAGCTGTGACGCGTAAAAAATGACGATAATTGGTAAGTTATAAAATATATTTAACTGATTACCACCATAAATGTAAGCATCCCAACTCCGATATATCTACGTGTAGATAGGTTGGTGATCTCAGTTATGTTACTACCTATACATTCGGTCGCGGGTTCAATTCCTAACGGGGCCAAATTGATGATTTTTTTTAACATAAAAAGATTCCACATGTGTTACCTTGGATTAGCTCTGAAGCGCAAGACTGATAATCTTGCCTTAATATAATAAATAATCAAGATAAACTGCGCTTTTCTATATCTATGACCAATGAATAATACAAACTACTTTTGCAAGTATGTAAATGACTTATTTCATTATTTAGGATCTTACCTTTATGTATAGGTATATATAATATTATAAATAGGTTTTCAAATAAAGCCTAAGCGGCTTGTGCTTGAAAATAGGAATCGAGTCGTGTCGAAGTAGGGATTCAAACCGACGATTTCTGGACTCAGAGACCGCGATGCTACCCACTGGGCCACCACCCGTTCAAACTTATATACCTATTACTTTATTTATTTAACCATCTCAACAGACCAGGAAACTCAATAAACAGGGGAATAACATCACAAACACCCAGACTTGAGAAAAATAACTTTTAATGTTTGTATTCTCACTGGGAATCGAACCCGAACCTGTATCGTGAGTTCAGCGTCTTAGCCATTACGCTACAGAGGCCGCCATCATTATGACATCAATAAATTTCTAGAAATATAAATACCTACACTTAATTCGCACAAAATTTTCGTCAGCATTTTAATTGGTTAGGATTATTATAATAGGTAATTATTTTATTAACTTGTAAATAAAGATTATTTATCAGCCGCTGACCTGTATTTATTGCCGAGGGACGAGTTTGGTAGTGCGTACAGCGTACAACGGTAGTATTATTGCTGAGGCATTTTGTAGGTACTTCGTAACCTCATCACTGGAAGTTGTAAATTAAGTAGAGTCGTAAATACCTATAGACTGAATTTAATAGA
Source organism: Micrasema minimum (assembly GCA_022494985.1). Classification (NCBI taxonomy): domain Eukaryota; kingdom Metazoa; phylum Arthropoda; class Insecta; order Trichoptera; family Brachycentridae; genus Micrasema; species Micrasema minimum. The sequence goes on along the minus strand of JAGVSP010000200.1, from coordinate 83,179 downwards.
CGACTGCGTTTTCTCAAACTGTTTTAATAAGATCTTGGCGCTATCTCTCGCTTCAGTCTCACACTGGACCCCGCGCTGTAAGTAACCTTCTCCTAACAAACAGTCCGCGATGAATTTCTTGTACCTGTTCCCGTTATTCTTCTGCGCCGTCTTCGCTATTCCGGTTACGTACGATCAGAGACAGGATGGAGACGTCAATGTTAGAGCAGATCTTCAGAACTTTGTTATTGTGGCGCTAGTACCGAAAATCGGAGGAATCTCTTCAGGATCGTCTCTCCTCGATGCCTTGTCGAGTTCGCTTTTAAATAAGAAAGAACTGAAAACTATCGGTAATGGAAAACAAGATCAAGGGGTGGAGTTGGAGCCAGAATTTTCAGAAGACAGAGAAGCGCCACAAACTAGGATTGCCGAAGCCTTCGTGAAGCAGAAGCCGTACCAAGTGGACATCAGTAAAACTAAATCTAACAACGCGAGGCGCTCTGCTGAGAGGAAACCAGAAGTGGAGTCAAGAAACGCCGAAGCGAAAAAAGCAACTCAAAAACAGCCCCCAGTCGAAGGAAGCCCCGTTCCCAGCGTCCTTCCTGTCAAGAATAACCAGTACGTCATAATTCAAGACAGGAACGGGAAGATTCTGGAGGAGGTTCTGGACTTCAGCTCGGATCTACCCAAGAGCGAGTCGGCGGAGGTAGGAGACAACACGAACGAAGCTCCCGAGGACAGTTTCCAGGTTGCATCAGGGAAGGACAGCGGACTACTGCTGCTCGGAGCCACGGAACAGTGTGGTCCAGATCAGTACAGAGACGCTCAAGGAATTTGTCAACTATTGACGTCATGAATTAGTACGACGCATTTTTTAATAAGATAAGACTCGTTGAACTATTTATTATTTATAAACATAATATCGTATTTACTATGTTGACATTTACTTTATCGACCGTGAGTGTGTATCATCTATTATAATTATTCTAATTGTTAATATGTTATCAATAAATTATTTATTATTATTTTTAACGCGCCATTAATATGCGTTATCAATAAATGTTTTATTTTAGCATTTTTCGTTTGTCCGGAAACATGAAGCAAGTCCTATCATTAAAGTGTTGACTAATTCTGTCTTACAAAATATTTTTTTATAACTTCTAAAACTTTTCCAAATCCGAAATAAGAGGTTATTACCAAAATGTTACTGGTCTCCGCTCGAAAACCAATGACTTCCACCTAAATGTTACCAATAATGATTATGATATAATCCTTATAACACAGAGACATGGCTTCTTCAAAGCATTCATAACTCCGAACTTTTCGATGACCGCTATCAGGTTTACAGACGTGATAGGGGTGGCTCTAGACGCGGTGGGGGTGTGATGATTGGAATAAGGAAAGAATTCAAAGTTTATCATCAAATTAACTGGGAATCATCTGCAGAAGACATTTGGCTAACGCTAACTGTTGAAAACAATGCTAAGATTAACATTTGTTGTGTCTATATTCCACCACCAGGCAATAACCATTCTACTTACACCCACGATTTTCTCAATAAATTAGGCGAACTAAGAACCAAGTATCCTAATGACGAATTTCTTATTATTGGCGATTTCAACTTGCCCCAAATTTTGTGGCAGAAAAGCACAGATGGAAATATGTCTATCTTGAATAGTGATCACTCGAATAATCTATCAGAATTCTCTGACACTCTCTCATTTACTGGTCTCTCCCAATATTGTTCAATACCAAATAGTAATGACAAATATTTAGATCTTGCATTAAGTTCTTTAAAGTTAATAGTGACTAATTCTTCTCAACCCTTGATCCCTGAATGTCGACATCATAAAGCTTTGCTTATTGATATCGAACTAAAATTATACACACCAATGCCTAAACAATCTCGTACAATTAGACTATTTAGAAAAGCTGATTATATCATTATTAATGACTGCATGGGAAATATTGATTGGGAAAAGGAATTTTCCAACCTCTCAACTAACAGGGCTGTGGAGAAATTTTACTATAAATTGTCAGAAATTATATCTACCAATGTTCCCACGAGAGAGTGTAACTTGCACAATTCATACCCAACGTGGTATAGTCCTGCATTAATCAAACTAATTAAAGAAAAACTTAAAATGTTTAAAAAGTGGAAAAAATTTAACAATCCTTTGGATAAAATTGACTTTAATGTTCTGCGCGCAAGACAAAAAAGAAATGGCTAAGATCTGCTTTAAAAAATTTGTTGATAATGCTGAGTCAAAAATTAGCCAAGATCCAAAACAATTTTGGACCTTTGTTAAAAATAAGCGGAAAGATCAAGGCTTACCGCAATCCATGACTCTTGGAGACAGTATAGCAGATGACCCAAAACAAATCTGCGAACTATTTTCACAACATTTTGCGTCTTCTTTCAATCATCACACTCTTAGTTCGCATTCATCTAGTACCAATATACAAACTGACAATCATGTCAATATATCTTCTATTTCGGTCTCCCTGAATATGATTATTAGTATTATAAAAAAAACTTCTAATAACTCAAGTGGAGGAAGCGACAATGTTCCGTCATATTTTATAAAAATGAGCTGCTATGAAATTGCCAAACCCCTATTATTACTTTTTCGAAGGTCACTAAATGAAGGGGTATTTCCAGACCTATGGAAACGTGCCTATATAACTCCTATATTTAAATCTGGATCCAAGAATGATATAAAAAAAATTATCGCCCTATCTCTAAACTTTGTATTATAAGTAAAATCTTTGAAAAAATAATCTATAATCAATTATACAGCGCCGTAAGGGGCTCGATAATAGAAAATCAACACGGGTTTGTAAAATTTAAATCTGTGACATCAAATCTCGCAGTGTTTTTGGAGGAGTTTATTCTAAAGGCCATGGACGAAAGGACTCAAGTAGATGCAGTCTACACTGACTACTCAAAGGCCTTTGATAGCGTTGTACATAGTATATTATTAAATAAACTGTGGAGTTTGGGGATTCATGGTGATCTCTATAGGTGGCTAGTTTCCTACCTTAGTAAAAGGCTTCAATCAGTAGCAATTAACGGGTTTGTTTCAGAACTTGTAAACGTACCATCTGGGGTCCCTCAGGGATCACACTTGGGGCCTTTACTTTTCATAATTTTTATAAATGACATTGGTCGGTGTTTCGAGTTTGCACACTTTTTGCTTTTTGCTGACGACATGAAAATATATTTTACCATTAAATCACAGCAAGATTGTATCAGACTCCAAAGTGACCTTAACAGACTAGACGAATACTGTAAACTTAACTATCTAAAATTAAATACTAAGAAATGCTTTGTCTTGACTTTCTCCAGAAATAAACTTAAAATTTTGAATAACTACAAACTAGATAATTACAATCTTTCAAGAGTCAACGAAATCCGAGATCTCGGTATTATATTAGACCATAAGTTGACATTTGAGGCACATGTCAACTCAATTGTTAACAAGGCCTATCAAATGTTAGGCTTCTTGTTTCGTATAGGCAAAGAATTCAGTAATGTGCATACACTTAGACTATTATATTTCACCTATGTTAGAAGCCAATTAGAATTTGCATCCCCTGTTTGGAATCCGCAGTATAAAAAATATATCGAACGCATTGAATCTATTCAATTAAAATTTATAGCGTATTGCAAATTTGCAATGAAAATTCCAGATAGGGATGCAAATGATTTTATTACCCAACTTAATTTAAAATCATTGCAATCCCGTAGGAAACTGGCTGACCTAGTTTATCTTTATAAAATTATTAATAATATTGTCGATTCTCCACAGCTCTTATCACAAATAAATTATAGGATCCCCGGAGTGCAGACCAGAAGCAAAACGTTATTTATGATCTCAAAATGTAATACCAATTCTGGTCGAAATTCTTTTATTAACAGATCCTGCAACACGTATAATAATACGTTTAATTATATAGACTTAACTCATATTAAATTGGATAGGTTGAAGAAAGATGCTGCAAGTATTTTTTTGTTTTAAAATTAAGTATTTTGTTTTAAAAAATTATGTTATTTAGTTAATCTAATAAGGTATGTGATGAGTACCTATCCTGTACATACATTGATTATCTAGGTATTATAGTTTTTATTTTTTTTTTTGTTTCTAAATTTTTAATTTCTAAAAAATGCCAATTTTATTTTTCAGTTATGTTACTTTTCCTTTAAAACATTTTAATTTATGCTTTACATATTACAAATAAGCAACTGTGTACAGGATGGGTACTTTGCAACAATAATAAATGTTTCAATATTTTTAGTACTTAAGTGATGGCCTTTAAGTGGACATTATTGTTAGAGCACATCATATTTATAAAATTTAGACTTTCAAAATCCCATAAATAATTTAAAAAAATAGCATTGGTAAATTGATACATTGGTAGTAAAAAAAAGAACAAAAATGGATGGAATGCCGTTGAAATGCGATCTCAGGCGAATGTGTGGTAAAACTGGTGATAAGTCACTAATGTCATTATGCACCAATTAGAGCAGAATACAAGGCTTAGATAAGTATTATCGATAAAACTAAGAAAGGGTTTTTACCTTTACGGTTAAAAATCTATGATTTAAGTGTACCTGAGTGTAGAAGTCGAAGAAGGCCGAGTAAGACATGGCATGATCAAGTACAGGTGCTTGAAAGTGGTCATGTTAAAAGTCGCAACCATCGGCGTTCGTGCATGAGAAGATGTATGAATGTGGAGGAAGCAAGGAAAGTGTGCTAGGACGTAGCTGGTGTGACGTTTTAACCTCTGCCTACGAAATTGCGTGATGGTTGGCTAGTTATACTTATGTAGTTGACGCCTACTTATTGTAGGTATAGGTACCTACTCAAAAACATATTCGAAATTAATAGGAGACAAAGGAACTCCACCTTCGGATTCGCTAGGCTCTTTTTTATTTAATTGTAAAAACCTGCGATCCCTTTTGATCACAGGTGAAAAGTTGCGCAAAAATTTTTTGCCTTGTGAAGATGTGAAAGTTTATATCACCTGCTTCTACTTTTCCTTACCTGTATCTACTTAATGGTGCGTAGGGCACTGCATTGGTACACCAAGTGCAGTTAAATCATAACCCTTTTTTATGAAGGCAAAATGATCAGTCTTGTGCTCATCTCTATTTTTCTGCATACATATACAATTAGGGTATATCCCTTATTTGACCAAAAAATTTTTTTTTTCGATTTTGAAAACGCATACCCTCTATCTTTTTTGCAATTACTATGGCCTATTCAGATACGAAATTTCATATGTGTACAATGATTTTAACTCGTGCCGACGAGGCCTCAAGGTTTTTTAAAAATTTTAAAAATAATAATCAAGTTGAAGAGTAAGGCACACCTAATATACGAGATATATAAAACAATTATCTCCTAATTTAAACACATTTACATACGTATCTAATTAAATTTTAATTAAAAATTTTCGTTTTTCACAGGTTACGATGCTTAAGACTGATCATCACACGACCGTTCTCTCGATTTTAATAAATTTAACCCGCTCGTAAATAAAGTAATAAAATCCCAAAAATATTTTAGTTTGTTGAAACTAGTTATATTTTGATTATTAAAAAAAAAAAAATTGAATACAAATAGTGTACCTAGGTATTTAAGCCGAGTATTAATGATTCTTTCCTATTTTACAAGGATTTAGATTCTCGGCGTCCTGGACGTCCACTTCTGACAATCTGTCGGCAGTTTACGTCAGGGCTGCGGGGCGTGGACCTGGCTTGGGAGGATGTTCGAGAAATAGAGTCTAACTGGAGTCTGGTGCTAGAAGGCAGTTTGTGGAATCCGTATGCTCGACATTAGAGCGGATGTGATATAATGATGATGAAGTACTTAATAACGCAAACGCAAAAATATTTTTTAAATATATTATATTATATTCAGAGGTTAATAAATGCAAGTTGATTTTTCTTTGTTTGGAAATAATTTATTATGTGCGGAAATTTCAAAATATTTTTTTTATTGGGTAATATGCAATATGCAATACTGCCCTTCTATAAATCAAACTCTTATAGTATGTAAAATTTACGTTTACGTTAATTATTAAATATTGTAAATGGAAAGTTAAACATAATAAAATGTGTACTTAGCTATTCTCGTTGAATACCAACGCTCTTATCTACTTTATATTATATTATTTGTTTAATTAGATATTTACCATAATACGCACCTTATACCACATCAGAGAGGATAGAACGCTACACCACTCTGTCCTGGCACACTTTTCCTATTTCCTACTCATACATACAACTTATCATGCACGCACGCCGATTGTTCCGAATTTTCAAACGAACGCTTTCAAGTATAAACTAGGTAAAATAAAGAATTTTATAAATAAAGAAATATTCCCAAAAGTCTTCCAAAAATATAATAATAATAATCAAATAAAATAAATAAATACATACCGAGACTTATTTTTTGACACTTTCTAGTATTGGTATTGGTAAATTGATTATATTTTTTTACATTTTACTTCATTTGACACATTTTACTTTATTTTACTTTACTTTATTATACTTGGTTCGGTGTAAAATTCACTACAAATTTACCTTTTCCCCAATTTTAAAAGTCTGTTTCCCGTAATGGGGTCTTGCCTCTCTAAGGCTCATTTTCCACGTACCTACCGCGCCGTTTATGTAAAATGCAGAACATTGTCGTACCTGACATTATGTTGATATAATATACTCGTATTATTATGCCCTGAGACTCAAAAATCCTCACCTTGAAATAATTGTTTTTCAGGAGACAGTGTTTCATCAACTTATTTTATTTTATAACAGTATCAAAATAAAATTATCTGGAGCAGAATGCTGCGGCTAAAATTACTAAAATGTGTCATTTGAAAAACGGCGATTTAAAAAGATGAGACCTTTCGGCTCTCAGGTACAAAAATATTACATAGAAGACATACCTACCCTTTATCATTTTAATGTTAAGAAAAAAATATAAAGATGAAAATGATTTAATTGAGAACAACGATAAAATATTATAATGGTGGATGAAACAAATAGTTATAATATTATTATGAAAAAAAATATATTATCAAAGCACTGTTGGTCGGATTCTTCTCAAAATGGGACGAATGAAACTCAAAAGGCGCTGTCTTACTCTGAAACAAAAAAAAAATTGTAAGTTCCAATATTATTATTACATGTTATGTAGATACAATTTATGAGATTCGTAACGAGATAGATGATACATTTGAACAATACATATATTTTTCCATAGCTATCAGTAGTTTAATCAGTCAAATTAAAAAAGGTTTGGGGTTTGAGCAGTAAAGGTAATTAACGAAGATTAAAATTACTACGAAGGTAGCTATTGATATCGATTTCTAAAAAACAACTAATTTACTATGAGAATGCTTTCATAATTACTTATTTATAATGATGCTCTTATTAGATTCCGATGAGTATCAAGTTCGCAAGCAATTTCTAGTTATGCTTAACATATTATAGTAGTTGGCATCTATTGAGAAAAAGTGTAGCGAAAGTTTATCCAAGCATCAATAAAACATAAAACTGATACTAAACGAGTTTGAAAGTCAATTAGAAAAAAATGAATAAATGCCGATGACGACTTTAATTAATAATAAAAAGTGCTAACAGTAAATTTATTCTAAAATAGATATTTGAAAAATTAATGACCTAAATATCACGCTGTTACCTTTGGTTATTGGCGGCATTTCCTCCGTGAGTTCTCTCAGCCTTGGCTGGTGCCGGCTGCTTGTTGGCTGCTCCGGCAGCTGGAGCGCTCAGCAAGCTGGGGGTGGGTTTGGAAGGTTTTCCTTTCACAGGATTTTGACTCAAATCTTGAGCAATAAATCCATCGTCAGTAGCATTCGCCAACGCGAGAAGCTGCTCCAAATCAAGCCCCTGGGCGGCGTTCAACAGCTCCTCAGCGGGAGCTATCATAACAAATACACCGTCAATATTAATCCTGTAATTCTCTGTGCCATTTTGCCTTTGGTCGTATATTTTTTCGGATTCTCCTTCCCTCAAAGCTGCCGCGTTAGTAAGGGCGATGAAAGCCGCTGACAAAACAACCGCGACGAAGTACTTCATCATGAGGTAAGTATCGGAATACTTGGAGTGTTTGTCGGTGTTCTGCGCGGCCGCTCGCTGTGCGAATGTCAATAACACTGAGGAGTCTTAAATCGAACCTCTGGTTATCAGATAAAAAGTTCGACCGGTACTGTAACCGGATTGGCAGGGAACGTTTAGCCTTTAGCCATAAGGAGTAATCTTGTTTTACTTTTCGTATTTTTGTGGCTAGATACGGGCGAACGGTACCCGACATTTACTAGTGGGTCAGTAAGGTGAAGTGCAAGTTAACTGTACTGGTGTTATTCTCTGTGTTCGAGTGCTATTTAACGAGATCAGACCATCAGACCAGCAGAGTTACGAGCGATATAGGATCTCCGACAGTTAAATTTAATATTAAGATGAAACGAGTTTAGAAATTGTCGCGGATGTCACCATTTGATGGCCGGGACTAATCATGTAGCTGCGGGTAAAATATAATTTTACCGTAATGTGCATGCAGTGCATTTACCTATAGGTATATTAAAATCAAAATGCATTATACAAAATGGTCTCTAAATATTTTTTTAAACAAAAATGGAAATAATATGTAAGTAATTTACTTTACACGAAAGAAATGTTCAATAATTCACCTAAATTGATTGTTTTTACTTTTCGAAGTGGGCAAGAGCAATGAATTAGTTTATTCACAAATTTATTTTATCCATGAGATGAGATCCAATTGACGATCGAACGTGGAGCCTCTGTGATATAAGTTTATCGTCTAGACTCTAGACAACGATGGCCGACGAAATTTATGATAAAATATTCGTTTTACCTGTAATAAATTATGAAGATATCTATGTACTATCTAGGAAATCAAAGATCCATTTTTATATATTTTTTCTGCCTTGGGTACTTTTAACTTTTCCCCGATTTAATTCGTGATTTCTAAGAAATTCTATTTGACTAAATTTTCAGGATAATTTTTTAGCTTAAACTTCTGCCTAGTAAGTATTCAACTTGAGAGTACCTACCCAAAAGGTAACTTTTTTAGGGAATTAGGTACTACATATAACTTTATAAATATATAGCAGATTTCAAAGAATGCAGTAGGTACCTACATGCACACATTGTGAATTGTGAACTAGTTCCGAATATTATTTTTATAAATTATTTTTATAAAAATGCAAATAGTATAAACAAATCTTTTGTATCAGCCTTAAAACGTCTCCTAATTAGAATTAGGCAAACAGCATAGCACCATTTTTTTTTAAAATTGAAATCTTCTGGGTGCTTAGCATAAACAAACTTCGAGATCGATTCATCCTTTGTATGGAAAATCAGCTCGACCGCGAAGCGAAGAATCATCGTATGCTAAGGGCAATGATTTTCCACACAAAGTAATTTTGAGAAGGCTCAGGCATCTTCGAGTAAGACAAATAATTGGTAAAAATCAAATTCTAAATATTCATAAACTAACATGTTATTATTTGTTCATAATAATAATTTCCGGATTATAACTTGGTTCTTAGAAAACTACAATTATTATGGACTTATTACCGTTTGCGCTATGGGCAGCCCATTATTCACAAGACTTGGGTAGGTACCTCACTTGTTACTGAATGATTTCCATTTACTGGTACCTAGTTGCTTCTTGTCTAACTTTCTGGTACTACTTCAACTTATTCACAGCCATTTCATAGTAAGTACCTACATATAGTTTGAAATGTGTATCAGTGGAGTAATAATTATAAACGGGATTACACAGTCCTTTAATTTTATTTTTTATTTTTAAGAGTCAGGTAAATTGGTACAGGTCGATACAGAATTTTTTTTAAAATATCTACGGTCGCGTTGAAATGAAAAATCAAATACATGCTTGTAAGAATTCTTAAAATTTTTTCATTTTTTTTTATCGATGTAATGTAACATTACATTTCCATCTTTCTTGTTAACATTTTATTAACGTTGTCTTTCTTTTTGAAATGATAAAGGACGCACAAAAGTGATAAATATTTTACTTTACTCACAGAACAGTTTCTCCTTTATTAGCTGTTTCCTTTTCTGTAATTTTATTCCTCTCTACATCTGATGAATTATTGGCAATAGAGATATCTATCCCCTCGTTATTTATTTGCAGATTTGCTCTATACTGATAAAAAAAGTTACCTCAGTATTTAATACAGAGATAAAAGTTAGAAGTGAAGACACAGCCTTTTAGGTAGAAATAAGAACTTTTTTATTTTATTGTTTAGATTAACCTAAGTAAGATAAACGGGAATTGGAGGTCGACTGCTTAGCTTTGAGGCAGTTTGTGGAATCCATACGCTCCACATAGGGAACGAATATGGAATGACGATGTTAAAAAGAATACTTCGAATGAAGAAAAATCTCCAGCCCCTGTGGTGTGATAGTAAACAAACTGGACTCACAACACAGAGTTTTCGGGTTTTATTCTCAGTGAGATCACAAAATCATTTTTCTCAAGTCTTCAGTCTATTGCAATTGGCTACCGTGCATGAGATAGCGAGTTCGATTCCCGTAGGGGACAACATGAAATATTTATTTACATGTGATTTTCATATTAATATTTCATGTGTGGTGCTTGGACTGGTACTGAAGCATAAGACTGATAATCTTACCTTCATGTAATAAAATGATCATGATACACTGCACATGGTGAACCAATGCAGTGCCCTATGCACCATTGGGTGCTGATAAAGGAAAGTAGTAATAGTAATTCAGTCTATTGGGGTGGTTAAATAAATAATAAAATAAAGAAATAAAAACCACATCAAATATACTAGAAAAATTTATTGATCATGTTAAAAGAAAATATACTATTTAATATAATTCACAAAGTATGCAACACCAATAAAAAAGAAACTAAAATCAACATTTTAATATCAAATAAAATATCAATTCATAATACAGGAACTAATACAGGAGTTAACAAATAATGTCCGATTCATACTTCTGTTAAAAATTATTGCAATACTTGTACATACATTATTAAATAAATTTTATTATGCTTTTTATTATTACAGAGTTCTACCATTAGGTTTTGGTTAAAAATCCACTCCAGAAAACAATACACTTTATAGTAAAGTTGTTCTGATAAATAATATATTTTATTTATTATTTAGAAAAAAAATAATACAATACATGGTGTAAAAAAACTCGTAGTACAACCCGAAAACTGGTGAATCTACTTCATATATTTGGAGTCGAATGTGTAACGTGACTTTTGAATCTGAGCTTGAATTTTTTTTTTTCCTCATTAAAGCTTTTATTAGTACCGCAGATTAAGTAAAATTGCACAAATTCATATTAAAATGCTGTTTTTTATTTTGTTTAATTTAAAGATAGTATTAATTTGACTACATACATTATTTGATAAAAATTTGCTTCGTACTCAAATTTTCTCTATTTCTCAAAAACTATGGATCAAATTAAAAAAAAAAAAACAAAAAAATCAACTCCAAACATTATGTAGATTCACTGGTTTCCTGCTTGTATATCGAGTTGTGTTACACCATGTATAATGGTAATATTATAATGGCAATTTTACAAAATATTTATAATAACGCTACTAGTTCTCTAATAAAGTAAAAACTTGTGTTCAGAGATCCCTCTCTGGGTACGTTGTACATATCCTTATATATTTATTATTCAAGTCGAGCAAGTTTCTCAAAGTTTCGTCGCCATATTATAATAAAACTCAAAAACAGAAACTAAATAAATGCTAAAATAATCAATTTAATGCTTAAAATACAAATTTAGTTGCATTCATAAGAGCCAAAAAGCCTCAACTATTAATAAATATAATCGAATTTCAGGAGATTTTAGCGATTTTAACCGCAGTTTGTTGTATCTCTGCAACTTATTTTATTTTAATACTGTTAAACCGCGGCTAAAGGTCACTAAATAATATTATGCAGATTCTGAAAAATGATGATTTTAAAGATGAGGATTATTGGCTCTCAGGTACAGAGTCGGTAGGACCAAAATCACCCACAAACAATTGGAGGCTAAAAATAAAGTTATATGTATATAATAAATGGGTTTTTATACATTACAATAGAAAAAAAAATATTGCACATAACTGTAGATCCGTCTTTTAAAACTTGTGGTATAATAAAAAGTTAATCTGTTATAGCGATACATACTTATCATCAGAATTAAAATAATTTTTTTCTTTGTGGAAAATTTTAATACTTTAATAAAATTTAGAAAAATTAATCGTATGAAACATAGGCAAAACAGTGTTACCGCTACTATCTTAAAATCTTAAGGTATTTAAACAATTTCGATGTCATTTCAGTAATGACAGTAACCAACCATTATTTAAAAAATACAAATGATAATTTCTAAAAATCTTCTAATGCACAATTTGCATTATTTTAATTAAAATAAGGCACTAACAGGCAAACTAGTTAAAAATATTTTAATAAAGGTATAAAAATATTCTAATAAACAACATTGGTAGTAGGAAGACCACCAGTTTAAATCTACCATTCAAAATATAATAATTGCTTTCTTTAAATTGCTAAACCAATCAAAAACATTTCCTTATATACGATAAAGTAAAAATACCTGCATAACACCAGGCATTAGTTACAAATCACATGGAATCCAACAATATTCTAAAATAAATTTGTTATTTTGGTGCCAGGCAAAACAAACAAAACAATACAAACCAAAACATACAAAAAAAAACTTTAAATAATTTAATGTTTCAATAGTAACTAAAAGTTTCTTAAGTTTTAAAAATATCAAACTAAGGTTTACTTACATTTACTTTCCAAAATAAATGATTTTTTTGTTTGTACCGATTCCGCGGAAACAATAAAAGTAATTAAAATCACAAATATACAAGAGTTACTAATCGTATGAGTAGTTTACTAAAATTGCACCTAATAAACTATTATTTTATTTCTAAATGGATTAATTTATCAATCATTGTGAGAAAGACTCTGACTAAGCAGTAATAAGAATCTTAAAAATGTAAAAAAAGATCCAACTGTACTTAATTTAACTAATAATATTTATAAAGGCACCTACATCACAATAGGGGATCTTTTTAACCACTGTTATTAAAAATGAGCTTGGTGCATAAAATTTTCTGTGAGTGGACGTTTAAAATTTCAATAAAATATACTCAGAACGTGATATCCTAAGTCTTAAAATCTCTAAAAATACGACTATTTTATGTACGATAAATTGATAAAAAAAAGAAATACATTTCAAAATTACAGCAATTTAAAAACTGCTAAAAATTTTAAGTTCCCTAAGAATTAAAGATCCTTGTAAGTTTCATTATCTCAGTTTACTGTGCCAGCACCGAGAATATTTCACATTAGGGTGACGCGCCCAAGAATAAACTGGGTCCGCGCGATTTGAGGAAAAATAATCTTTTATCGCCGAAAAAAAAACATGTTTCTAAAATGAACATTTCTGAGTGCCAGTTATTGGTCCCCATATGTGCAAGGTAATGGAGGGAAGTGAATTTAGTTACGCCAGTTATTGGTGCCGTGAACTACCTCTTTTGTTAATTAAAAATAAAATATTAATGTTATTTAAAAAACTGTATGTCACAAAAAACCTTTTTCATTTTCAGCAAAAAATATTTTTTTTCTTATTTGCGCGGGCGCAGGTTATTCTTGGGCGCGTCACCCCAATGTGAAATGTTCTCGGTGCCAGCACATTAGTATTTCAGTTTCATCCAAACTGACTTAAGGAGTTTTGACCGCAGTCCACAGAAATAAGAAATACCAACAAAAAAATATATTAAAAATTTTAAGCAAATATTATCTTGATAATGCTATGATGAGAATGATTGCCTTACTATATAAAAGAGTTCTAGGATATTTGATAACAAATTAGATATTTGAACTATTCTCTACAAGTAAAAACCCTTCTGTGAGAAAGTGCCACTGGTTTTATTACTTACATAACTAAAATTATAAAATTCACATTTACCTTAACATTTGAAGAATATTGTCGGCAGAAATGTAAATTGAATGACTGCTAAAATTGAGAAAATATGTTGGAAGTCAGTGTACATGTAAAGGTAAAGGATTATTAAGACAGTAAATGAAAATGTATTATTTGGCAGCTACATCAATTAGTTTTCCATTGACATTATATTGATTACCTATCTTATTTAGATCAATAAAATTATTACAATATTTTTTGCCATTTTCATATTTTTGAGAGTATTATGCACAAATCTTAAACAAAGTAGTACCGATACCTTTAATATAAAATATTATGCTAAACATCATTACTATTATTCTTACTTACGTAATTACTAGGATTACATAGTATTAAAGTTCTACTTAAATTATTAGGCACTCAACTTTCTTATCTCCTATACAGAGTCAAGCGTCGTTTTTATATTTTACCTATATTAAATTATTATCAAACATAATTATAAACGTAACAAACAATAATTAGAGTAAAATATGAAAGAAAAGAACTATTTATTAAAATTAAATTGTAAAATGATTTAAAATTCAAAACATGCTTTTAAATCTTTAGATGAACACAAATAACGTTAAACTTAAAACGGATGCATTTCAGAACCAAATCTACCAACTAAAATGAACACAGTTGTAAAAAATCTGTCTTGAATTAATCCAATATCAACAAGAAAATATATTTTCCGCACATTATATTGTTTAAAAGTTGGAGATCTCTATTAGTGTAATGCCCTATTACATCATAATTCCCAAAGAAACTTTTAAGCATAGATCTTAAGAGGATGTGCTAAATTCCAGAGAGAAAATCGAGGACTACATGTATGGAGAAGTGGCTGCAGGACATGTGACAGCGCAGGCTCTTAAAGGATTAAATCAAATTCACCACCTTATTAAAATCAGGAAGCACTGTGTGTAAGCGTATATGTACCTACCGGAAATAAAATACCTAAATATGCAAAAAAAGATTCAAAAAATTAATCTACATTTTAATCGAGGTTGAATATGTTATGTACATTCATTTCAAGTCTTTTTCTTCTTGGAGCTCTTTCGAGAAGTGGTGATAGTGTGGTCGTGATCAGCGATGAGTTGGACCAGTGACTGGAAGATGTCCCCTTGTTCCACTTCCCGCCTCCAAGCACAGCACGTGAGGTACGCCTGCATCTTGCTCCTGGCTAGATCTTGGGCGGCATCGCACAAGGAAACAGCCGGCTTCCATATATCACATGTCACTAAAATATTCATGGTTTGAAGGTTAAAATCATTAAAGAATTGAAAGGGCGTCTGTTTTAAAACAATACTCTTTTTTATTGAAAATTATTGCCTTAATAGTAAATTATATTTACGATAAAACTCAACATTTCTCAGCTTTCTTTAGTTTGGATAGCATGGGATAAAATTGCATACAATTAATATTCACTCATCGGCTTAATCGCGAAATGAATCTGAGACTAAAATTTCAAAATGTTAATAAGTGTGCTATAAGTACATAAAATTTGATTGGTTTAGAACTATGACTTTCAGCCTTATTACTTTTGTGGGTTGACAAAAATCAACTTTGTTTAATGTTAATATAAACATAAAATTGAAAAGTTATACATAATGTAGTATTTTTATAAAAGCGAAAATATTAAGAACCACTGAATGATTGCATTCCGGAGTCAGTTTGTGAAGTTAATTGGTTCAAACTCGCGACACCGTCAAACATTCTACTCTTCTGTAGAGTTTCTACTAGTGAAGCAAACTGTACACCACCTCCTACTATACAATACCCTCCTGGCAGCACCATCTTCTCTACAACTCCTAAAACTTCTTCGCATAGTGGTATCTAAAAAGATAAAATACAGACACAAAGTTATAAATACAGTACAAAATCTAAGGAAATCTCTACCAGTAGGTACAGGGGCAACACAATAATGATTAAATCTATGTTTTTCCATAATCTGTTGCCAACTTTATTTAGAGTTTTAAAATTTTTGAAATTAACAAACACAAGAAATAATTTTGGAATTAATTAAGAAGGCAATTTACAATAAAACAAAGTAATATATTTAACAACAACATTTTAAAATGAATACAAATACTTGTAGACAAATTACTGGATTATACCCATGCTGGGCTGATATCAGATATTATTGATATCTCAACAGAGACAGAGAAACTCCGGAAACGAATGTGGGTAAACCCATAGCTATATTTTTGCAGGCATTTTCAATATATACACGACCCATTAGACTTATCCAACTAACGACACCGACTCTGTATTTGGAGAAGTCGTTTAATAATTTGGTTTGTGTGTCCATTTGGTTATATATCTTAGGTCCAATAAATGTGAAGTGGCGCTGCGCTATCGATGTTTTTCTTATATATTTGTTTTTTATGTTGTTTTTATAAAGACCTTGTGGATATAATAAGTGGATATAATTAAGACCAGATAAATCATATTATATTATGTATCCTCCATATCAGAACAGGGACAAGTGCCCCTAGTGATATTTAAAAAAATAATTAACTAACTAATCTCTTCGAGATTTCATTATAATAAATCAATGCTATGAAGTATCTGCATAAACATGTAGCAGGTTTATTTATACCTTTTTGAGTTTGGTATTGTTGTTCTCAGTCTGTACTGTAATGTAGCCAGTGATTGTGTGGAGCCAATATCGAGTAGGAATTTTCTAGAATAAAGGAAAACAATCATCATAACAAACATTTTTAGTTCTTAAACAGGGATGGGTAGTTGGAAATAATTTTGGAATTGTGGAGTTAAAATCAAAAGTAATTTCATAATTGTAATTTCAGAGGTAGAAAGTTTTATGTATGACTCCGCAGTCCCAAAAAAAGTACAATCTTTGCTGTTTAATGTAAATTTTACATGTTATTTTATTTATTGCGTAATATATTACATAATAGTGTAGCCAATCATTGACCAATTACAGTGCTAACTCACCGATATGAAGAATGCACGCACTGGCTAACAAGTATACTAACAATATTGATGTTTTTAACACAAATCTAGTGCATTTTAGGGAACAGTGTCTGGATGCCATCTCTAGCGGTAATGAATAGCTACCTACTGTGTAATCATTTAAAAAATGTCTATGTAAAAGCCCTATGGGCGTAAAAACAATAAAATAAACAATAAATAAATAAAATAAACAATACTTATACATATTACTTTTACCTTTTTTTTGGGTTTTGTAACTAATGTAATTGTCAATAGTAATATTATAAGGTCAATAGATCATTTTTATAAATTATACACTTTTACAAGTGTCACAAAATGCACCACAGTAAGGCTCCTTTCATTCTGCAGCGTGTCGCCGGTCGCGTGCAGCGCTACCGGTCGAATTGACATTTCAGAGTTTCGCGTGTGCACTCGACCGGGCTGGACTGGCTTATGAGTTGCTCTGTATCAATTGCCGCCATGATTGTACATAGAACGCGCACGCACACGTCCGACAGTGAAAGCTCACAATGCAGCACTGGCCCGCGCGCCCTGCGTGTTCCGGTCGGCGCCGGTCAAGAATTTGGGCCGGTCGGGCGTGTCCAAAAACGCAACAATGAAAGCCACTATGAAGCTTCATACAAATTGCGCGGCGCTGCAGAATGAAAGGAGCCTAAGTGTCGAAAAGTTTTGAAAATGGAATAAGGAAAAGATAAAAATTGGTACTTATTTTCCAAATTTCTACACCAGTTGGAAGTATAAATCAAAAAATAGTTATATTTCTTGATGATTACCTGAGTATCAGCAATACAGAGTATTTTGGTGTGAGGTTTGGGACTGGAGTCACTCTTGGAACTATCAGGAGACAGTTCACCAATGCTGTCAGGATATAGTTCAAGCAGAACAACACTACTAGGACCCCCGAGCTGACAAAGTGTTCTGCTGTTGACAACACGTTCTAGCTTCTCGTATATGTTGTTCACGATTTGTTTTTTAATGCCTGGAATTCATAAATATGTTAGGCAAAATGCTAAAAATGTAGCGAATAATATATCCAAAGCTGACACAGATATAGCACAAATTTAACTACATTCAAAAGGAAAAATTTAAGTAAATTTTGATATTGATTTGCACAACGGTGAATTATAACTTCATTGTACTATGACGGTGGTGTTTTAGTATTTACATGATACGAAACATGTATTTTATTCTTAATTCATTACATTTGCTACATCAAGACATACCTTTGATTATCCATTTTCCTTAAGTTATGCTGTAGATTACCAACAAAAAATGCAGGAATTAGTACGATAATAGAAAATAAACGGAATTTACTTTAAATTTATTTTGAAAAGTTCACCAAAAAACTACTTATTATAAGATTGTAATTTTGAGAACAGTTTTATTTTTCTATTGATACATAGGTTAGGTGCTGTTTGTCATGCACAGTGAGATAAAAAGACAAATTAAAGAACAGGTAGTTAGAATTTGTCAAAGTTTGTAGGGTTAAAAAGTGTTAGTTTGTCACTTTTAATATAGAGCGTTGGGCTACCATGCATAAGGTTGCGGGTTGAAATCAGGTAAAATATTATTATTGGATTACAATGCTTTAAACAGGTACAAACCTAAAGCATCTGCAACATTCATTACGTCTATATCTTGACACCACGCGAGGATTACTTTGAAAGAGATGGTTAAAGTGCAGAAGAGATTCTTGAAAAATGAGTTTTCGCGTATAGGTAATTTTTGATTACAGGTATTGCACTGCCACTGGTATTTATCGACGACTCGCGTAGGCGTCCACGCCATAGCACATCCTGGTAGCTCCTTCGTGCATTTCACGGAAGGAGGAATCAAGTTATTTTCTTTCATCCATTCCAATAGCTCTGCTTCATGCCCAGACTTGAGCAAAGGGCTCACTTTTTGGTCAAAAAAGCCATGATATCTGCAATAGAAATAAGATTCAAGGATTTAAATAGAAAGGCATGATTACATATAAGATAATAAATTAAAAGCAACGAGCAACAAGTATGCAACAAGTATAACCAACTTTAAAAGATCATCCATCAATGAAGATTCTCTCTCGGGTTCGGGAGTATCGTAAAATTCGTAGCAATCATTTTCAACAGTCGTAGAGTCAGCTTCCATGATTGCAGAATCCTTTCTCATTGTTTATAAAATCACTAATTAAAGTATGTAAGCACCCATATTATTTTAATAACTCGTTATTGATTGACAGCGACAGTAATTGTCAAACTTAATTAAAATAGATTAAAATGTTGTCATTTATCTAAGCATTTCGATATTATTTACTATTGTCTATGGAACTAGTGTCGTGAGCTCTTTAGATGCTCCGCCCCATACTATTTTTTTTTAGTAGTGTTGATCGATATTTCGACGGTCGAATCTGAAAACGGAGATTTTCGTTTTATTGTTTTAAACTGTCCAATTTACATAATATTTTCAGGTGGACAAAAAAAAATTTTATTCGATTAAAAAAACACAAATTTAAGAGGTATTTTATTAAATTTATTTACTACCTTAATAATTTGGTTTTTTAAATATAATGCATTTAAAGAACAACACCCATAAGTACATATAAAATATTTTTGAATTAAAAGTAGATGCGATTTTTACTTGCATTTTTTCTCCCCTCTTTGGCATGACAATAATATTCAACAAACTTATTTTTGGCGCTCTTAATTTATCATAAGTAATAATTAATCATTATATAAACCAATAATAATTATTTATCGCCATTGCAAAATACCTACCCATGTATTTTTATGATTCTATTAACTTACTTTTGTCTTCAAATTATCTTTTATCGCAACCTGAGGTGCATTAACGCACTGCATTGGTACACCAAGTGCAGTGTTATGTAAGTTTATGTAGCAATATTAAAATACTTTATGTCTTCGACAAAACATTTTTTCTTTCATTTTGGTTTTTAAAATTACTTCAAGGCCTTTCATGACACAGCAGTATTAAGAACTGTTAGTAAGAATGATTCCTGAAATGTGTTGGTAGTCTACATTTTATTATCTACTCGCAAACTAAAATTTGTTTACTATTTATGCATAATATTTTATTATCTCTCATAAAAAATAAAATAATTATTTAAGAATATTTAGAAGTAATTTCGTAAGTTATGAAAAATTGGACCTTTGATTTATCGATAATTAATAAACATGTAAAAATAGAAAGTCTGGAAAAAAACCTAAAACTACGTTTTAAAATTGATGAGTGTTATCATTTTTCTTGTTTTGTACAACACATAACTATATGTATATGTAAAAAAACAAGAGAAAAGTTAAGAGAAAGGTTAAATTCAACACACTCGTAATATTTATTTAGTGATACATAATATTTCTAATAATAGGTACAACAGGCACGCACAACAAGGACACACAATACAACATTCACTCTTTGTAATTTGTAAGAAGATTTAATATCCAGGGTGTGCTATAAAACTTGAGTAATCCCGAAAGCATAATAACGAAACGTAACTTACATAGTATTCCTTTTCCTAAATAATTATAGATAATTTAGTCATTAGTGTAAACCAGCTGGGAAAAGTAAAAGAAAGCGCCTTTTGCAATCGAAATTAAGTATTAAATTTCAATTGACAAAAGTGACGAGAATTTTTAAATGGAATATGGATATCTAGGCGTTTAGACTCATGACCTGGTATTGGCTGGGTTAAGTGGTCACTTGATGTATTACAACTTTCCCCATTCCGCTATATTTGATATTCATATATAAGGGAAATAGCGCGAGATTTCAGTTCAGATCTTTTTATCTACAAGTATTTGGACACATTCAAAATGTTGTGTATGAAATTAAGTACATACATTTAAAAAATCGTGTTTCTTTACGTTGCTAATAAATATCCACCATTATTTGTGTGCGCGATTACATTGTTACTTTACAAAAATTAAAGGTAATTTTTCTCAAGTCTGGGCGTCTGTGACGTTGTTCCCCTCTGTAATTGTGTCTCCTGACCTGTTGAGGTAGTTAAAAAAAGAAGAGAATCAGTATAAGTCTTTTAATTATAAAAACCAACATAAATTACACTTTTCGATTTCAGGAACACCTACTTTAAAATTATTGGACGTTACTGTGTCGTAGTAAATGATTATTTGTGTAAATGATATTGCGTGTTTATATAAATGTGATTTCCACATTAAAATATTTCACATTACTATTATTATACCAATGTATATTGTATAATGTATACCACTACTACTACTTTCCTTTATCCACACCTAATGGTGAATAGGGCACTGCATTGGTACATCGAGTGCAGTGTATTTTGATAATTTTTATCACATGAAGGTAATATGATCAATCTACCAGTCCAAGGTGCCTATCACACATGAAATAAATTAAATTAATTTATTTATCATCATCAACAAGCCCAGCGGGCTTTTAAATAATAAATAAAAAACGGAAATTAAACAAAAGCATACATATGAAGGTACATATATATAAACAAATACTGAGAAATTATAAAACCGCCAACATAAATATTATAAAATAATATTATTCCTGTAAATGAGAATAAAAATAACTGAAAACATTAGATATAAAAAATTAGAAAGTTCAAATTTTAAACAAAGTATGTAAGCATAATATAAATTTATATTAATTAATTCTTATTTAAACTGGCGCTGAAGCGTAAGACCGACATCTTGCCTTCATGTAACAAATGATCGGGATGTACTGCACTTGGTGTTCCAATGCAGTGCCCTATGCACCAATGGGTGCGGAAGGGAGAGTAGTGTACTATTAGTAGTAGGGTGTCCCTTATATGACCAAAAAAAATTTTTTTTCGATTTTGAAAACGCATACCCTCTATCTTTTTTACAATTACTATGGCCTATTCAGATACGAAATTTCATATTTGTACAATGATTCTAACCCGTGCCGACAAGGCCTCAAAGTTTTTCAAAATTAGAGAAATTCACTTCTTCTAGATATGATGGTAGTTCAATTTTTTTTATTATTCCTAGGTGTCAAAATAAACCAAAACATCAAGTTATAATGAGGAAATATATTAAAAGCAAAAAAATAAAAACAATTTAATCGAGATAATTTTTTTAAGCGTCTCCTTTTTGCAGTCAGGATACAGTTTTCTATGTTCTTGAACACATCGTAAAAGGTACTGCTTCTGTTCTTCCTTAGTCGTTATTTTGCCATGAAAATCTTGCATTAGTTTCACAGCTCTTTCTGCAATATCGTTGACTGCTTTAAGACAGTAACTTTTCTTTTTGCTTACATAAAAACAAGATTTTCTTTCCATGACGAGACGCTATCTTAAAGAAAAGTGCTTTCAATCTTCAATCTTGAAAATAAATTTTTGCTTGAGGTAGACACAAACTGATCCAAAGTTTTATCAAAAACATTAACAAAATAAAATACCATTACAGTTAATACATAAATAGAAAAATAGATTAAGAGAACAGTTGATTTTATATGTACCGTATAAAGATGTTGAGATTTCTTCTTTAGATAGATTATACCTCTTTTGTAATGGGCGAGAAAATTCACTCTCTAAAAATAGCCACAATTCGCTTCTTAGTTTCATCTTCCATCGAATCATCAAAGATCGATAATACTTCATTTTAAATCGAGACTGCAACAAACATATTTTCAAAGAGTAAAAAGCTATTGCCATCCACCGCGCTTGATGCATGGCACCAGAAGGCTTTATTTTCAGGTTTTTATCCTCATCACCACCCAAAAACATGATTGATAGCTCTATCAGTTCACGGTAATCATCTCTTACAATAGACTTTTGTAGTTCATGCTTATAAAACACTACTACTAATTGATTGATTTTTCCATCACTGATATGTTGTTTCACAATTTTGGGGCAAGTTTGGATGTTAGTAGAATCAATATTATTCCAATTATCTTTGAATTTTTTTAAAACAGCGGAATATCAGGACTTTTAGTAACTTGAGGTATTTTTGCTTCAAACACACTTTTCAAGATGAGTTCATAAACATGATGGCGACAAGCAAACAATAATAGCTCTCTTTCCAACTTTTGTTCTAACAGAGCGCATGCTCCACTAAAACGGCCAACATTAGAGGCTGTAGTGTCACAGCACATTAATTGCACCTGGTCACCAAGGTTCCAATCATGAATCGAGTTTAAAACAGCGTTGGCTTGATCTTTACCAGAAGAACTATCCATTTTTGGAACAGCAAAAAGTTGTTCTTTATCATCGAAAGAAATCACCACCGGTAACCGCGCTTCCTTAGAACTCCTGCAGTCTAATCCAGGTAACAGTTTTCCATCCCAATGAACAGTTACTATGTCAGGCACATGATTTTGAAAATCCGTCTTTATAGATTCTGCCCTTTCCTTCCTCATTTGAGATCGAATCCTTTGAGTGGACGATTTAAATATGATTAATTAAAGTAAATATTCGTCTCCGCTGAGACCTAGCGCTTCTACGGTGGACTGAAGAATATAGACGGAGTTTCTAATGCTCAGCTGGCATCTGTCTAAAGCCGCAATCAGTTTTGGTGAAATAAAATCCTTTTCCCTCTTTTTACTGACGTTTCAGTCGCTACAGCAGCGGTTAATGTCTCCGGCAAAGGTTCTTCGCCAGAACTACTTGTTGCGGTAGAAAAAACATATGATGAAGTAGACGATTTTGGTTTTTTTTTTTTCTTCCTCCATTTTGCGTTGCCGTGACCTTTTTCTTTCTTAGCAAATTTTTTGTCTACACCAACCAAGCAACCCGCAAGAACACGTTATCTTTCCTATATCTTCATTATTCGAGGGCATCTACGTGTGCGATATCAAATAGTTATCCAAATTCATTTGAATTTTTCTGCCCGTTGGGGGGGTTGTGTGAATTTCTTGGGATTTTGTACTATTTTTTTGAAGATCCCGCCAAATAATGATAAAGATCAACAAGTTTTTTAACACAATTTGGAACTGATTTCGTGGGTATTCTTGCTTTTTTCAAAAAATAATGCACTCTCGAACAACTAGATTAGCGTTTTCATGGACAGTAAATTTAACGTCACGAATATTGAAAACAACACCGCAAGAACTTGACGATTTGATGGTAATTGTGCACCTGTTCTTTGGTGGTTTGCCTCCCCAACTAAGAATAAACTTTTTTAAGCACTTCGTATTCGTACATTTTATTCAAAATAAATAAACCGTGTTGATATCACAACTGATTGCATTTGGACTGTGATAACAAGTATGTGCGTGCCCGCCCGCGCGTTGACTCCTAGCGTAATTTTTATGAACATCTTCCGATGCAATTCGGGGGTTACTGTACTCCAAATGAACTGAAATTTTTGAACAAGTGTTTATAGCAATACGAAAGAAAGTAGGCCCTATGCATTCAATAATAATCAAGTTGAAAAATAAGGGTCACCTTATTTAGTAGTAGTGTCATAAGTTAAGAAGCAAGATGTGGTGGAATGGAATTTGAAACTAGGGATTCGTATTGATTTTAAAAAAAAATCATGGATATTGTTTATTTTAAATAGGACAATTAATCGATTTAAGTAGATATATTATTTTACTTGCAAATTTGATAGTTCAAATAATGAAATAGGAACAAGGTTATGCACCTACTACAGAAATCGATAAATTTGAATATTTATTGTTAAATAAAAATATTTTTACGTATTTTTAAAAGATCATCGTTAACATAAAATAAATTTAATAATATTAAAGGTCAAGACTGCTTGTATAGTGCATTACAATATATAGTGAATTGAAATAAATAAAAATTTACACAAAAGTACCAAAAACAGTTTAGCAAAATATTTAATAAAAAAATAAATAAAATAATAATAACTATCATTGAACACGAGAAATTTATCTATTCTAATTTGTCTAATGGATGGTTACTATAAATCAAGCAATCATTAGCGAATGCTGTTCATTAGACAATGTCAACCTTCGAACAGTATCGAAATCGTATGTAAATAACACACATACGTAATAATTGTTGACACTGACATTTTTTCTATTTGACAATAATATTCGGAGCTTCGAAATCGAGTTTTGTAACTTTCCTCCCATGGCAACGACAAAGATGGGTCTCAAACGGCAGTGTTGTGTTTTGCTGACGATTATTTTTTCGATTTCTTTGTGCGGGGGTGATGATGTGGGGTTGAAGAGGAATTCTGTGTACTATGGACTGGCGATAACAGCAGCCTCGGAGGAGGGGAGTCAGTGTAGAGGGCAACTGGCCAGGACTGCGCAAGGAATCAGGAACAGGGACATATGGGCCATGAAGCGTTCGTATTTCTTTTTTAGTTGATTTAGCAAATCTGGGTAGAAAAAAAATTATCACAAAAATATGCCACCTAGTTCAGACCTGGAGTTTTTTCGGTATATTTTTTGCGGTTTTCCAGATAGGTACTTTATCTGCTGAGCTTACGTTAAATTACGGCAGAGCGATAGTAGTTAGTAGTCATTAAAACTTTAGGTTGAAAACGATAATTACTTATTATTATTACAAAAGAAAGAGCCAACGGCCATAAAATATACATTAATTAATGTTTATTATTTTATTTTTTATGTGATATATTTGCTACTTCGTTCTATTCTTGTTATCTGCTGTACTCTCTATTACTAATTTCCCTTATCTGCACATAATGGTGCATAGGACACTGCGTTGGTATCCAAGTGCAGTGAACCTTGATCGATTGTTACGAGTATATAAAATTAAGATGATCTGCCTTATGAATCAGCACCAGCCCACCGTGGCCTTTCCGTCAAAATTCACCCAAAATGAGTACTTTGTAAATTGTTCAACTGATCATCTTACTTTCATGTATTCAAATGATCAAGGCACAAGATACGCTGCACTGTTGTACCAACGAATTACCCTCTGCACTACCAGAGCAGGGATCACCAATAAGTTTTGTTTTTTAGATAAAAAGAAATCTATGCAATCTTATAATATTTGCTCATATTTCAATTTGTAAATACTGCTTTCAATAAAACTAAGCACATTTTGCTTGAAAATAGGAATCAAGTCGTGGCGGGGTGGGGATTCGAACCGGTGATCTTTAGACTCAGAGACGGCGACGCTACCTCCCCAAATGTACATGTAGATACGGGTCAGTCGATCCAACGTCGATAAATGCATGTATCGACCTGTATCTACGAGTACATGTAGATATTTGTATCGGTGACGGAAGAAAATAGCTAAACTAACTAACTAACTAACCATCACGCCAATTGCAGGCAGAGAGGATAGAACGCCACACCACTCTGTCCTGGCATACTTCTCTTGCTTCCTCCACATTCATACATCTTCTCATGCACGCACGTCGATTATTCCGACTTCGTACATGCCCACTTTCAAGCACTTGTTTTACTTGATCATGCCATGTCTTTCTCGGCCTTCCTCGACTTCTGCATTCAGGTACAGTCGCACCATATATTTTTTTAGCCGTTCTTTCATCATCCATTCGCTCTACATGACCGAACCAACGTAAAAGACCTTTCTTAATTTTGTCGATAATGCTTATCTCAGCCTTGCATTCTGCTCTAATTTCAACATTAGTGCACCTATCATAATAGTTTTACTTTCAAGCATTTGTTTTACTTGATCATGCCATGTCTTTCTCGGCCTTCCGACGGAAGAAAAAAGCTTATCTATTAACATAATTAATATCATTGAATGCAATAGTAAATTGTTATGAAATACGCATGAACGTTTGTCCAGTGATGGACGCGTCGGGCGTGCCGACCACGAAGCTGTACTGGGGCGGCACGTACTGGATGGGCAACAGCCGGCAGTGCGCGGCCAGCATGTCCAGCAAGCGGGGCGCCGTGACGCCCACTCCCCGCAGCGTCGCGCTGCACCTGCCGCACACCCTGCCGCCCTTCCCGTGGCCTACTACGGCGCCTACTTCACGCACGACTCGCCCTTCATGATGCCGAATAATTATGATAATGAGGTGAGACTAGAGACTAGAAGATATCAAACGAATTCCTCGATTTTCTCCGGAATTTAACATTAGGTCAATGATTTTTTCCCACTTTTTAGATACCGACCAGATGCGTGTTTGCATCGTCTTATTTTTTCAATAATTTATTTATCTCCTTTAACAAATAAAATATCAAAATATAAGATGATGCAAACACGCATCTGGTTGATACCTAAAATATGTGAATAAAATCATTGCTCTAATGTTAATTTCCAGGGAGAAAATCGAGGAATACGTTTGTATGGGAAGCGGCCGCGAGTCACGTGGTGGAATATGCTCTTAACTACCTACATATTACTAAGGAACTGCTATTATTATAATATAGCTTATAGCTGTTATGCCTATATCACTGTAATTCAAGATGATTGGTTCAAACGATATTTGAACTCTGTTTTTGTCACTTCACCTACTTAATAAAAAGTTTTAATTATTTTGATATAACCAAGCAAAGTTATATAAAAGTACTTGCTACACTTCCATTTTTATTTATTTGGCCAGTTAGCGCTTTCACCCTGTTATGGGCATCTTCAGACTGGTAACATGTTGTACAAGAAAAAGTATAAATAACTATTTTACAATATAAATTTAAAAACACGCGAGTATGAGAGAAAGATGAGACCTGTGCCTCTTCCCATGTACCGTAGTTCAGACGTAAACTTCCGAAGAATTAAATCCCTTTTAAGATATATACGCGCATTGTGATCATTGATTTCTTATTTATTTATATGATGTTTGAATGCATCGCTTTAATGTAAAGGAACAGAGGACGGAAACTCTTCAAAGCATTAGTATTTTTGATATTTGATTTGGAGGGAAATAGGCTCCTGATTCCTGCCTTACTGGCTTTGGTTTTTCTGGTTTAGGTAACGTAGTATGTCAGTTGTTGAGAATTAAATAAAAAAAAGGTATTTTTAGCGCTCCAATACGTATTATATAATATAATATACCTAAATTTAAAACATTTTATTTCGTAGTAATATTTTTTACAAGATTATTTATCGCAACTATACCAATTTGAATAACTAAAATCGATGACTTTTTAATCTTACAAAATAATATATGTATGTTTTACTCAGCGATCGTGTTTTAATTTATCTTGACGCACATTGTACGAGTAATAAACAAAAATAACTTTAATTTCGTGAAAATCATGACGTGGTTAAATAAAGAGAGACGACAAAATTGAACAGGAATATGAATATCTTGGCATTTAGAGGGCTTATGAGCTATCAATGCTGGGTTAATAATATAATACATAAATCAAACTAGATTTTTTGGTTCTATTTTTAAAATGTGTCAATTGTTTCGCCTTGTTAGGGCATTATCAGTTTGATATATTATAATATGGAGTTTTATAAAGGCCGGCCACTTGATGTGTTGCAACATTCCTCATTCCATCTAATATTTGATATCCATATTAGCCAATTATCAGAGCTTGAATATTATATATAGATATTCCCTTCCAAAACTTCTGGTCTCAAAATTTTGTGTGAAATAATTATTTGTTATATTTTATCATCAAATGAAAAAATCACAAATTAGTAGATGAAAAATGAGGGATTGATTTGGTTATTTCCAGTACCGTATCACGCTAGGATTGTGTTTGCCAGACACGTGCACTGAGGGGGAGGTGTCAGATATCCTTCAGGAGTACTTCGACTCCAACACCCTGTACTACCAGTCTCTCTACAACACGTCACTGAAGATGGAGGGTGTCAAGAAAGTCGGTGTTCATTACGAATGGGCGAATAAAGGCATATTTAAACTTTTCTAGTAAGTGTATGAACTTCTTATTTTAAAACATAACATATCACACCGTGAGTACTATACAGCCCTATGTCCTAATTTGTTGAAAATGAACTAAGAATACCACGTTACAGCTCACACCGACCGTCACATTCTATTTAAGAAATGTGTTTAAATCTCTTTTCTATGTCGAAATATTAAATTTAAAAAATCCATTTTCTAAACTGATTCACATTTTTGCGAAAGTTGACTTTTTGAGCTAGTCTTCATAGTGCGATATGTGTATGTAAGGTAAGTGACCCAAATAAGGCCTACCTTATTTTTTTTATTTTCTTACTAGCGGGTTTATAATAACAATGCACTGGTAATTTGAAATACTTATATTTATTTATTTTACTTTGTAATAAATTAAACAAAATATGGGTGTTAGTTAATGTACACGCACGCATCTACAAACATTGACGGCCATTTGAAATCGTGAAGCGGGGAATTAAAAAAATAGGCCTTATTAGGACATAGGCTTTATTTGTGTCACCTACTATATATGGAAGGCAACGGACGCAGCAACGCGAAGGCGTTTCGGTTAGCTGGGACATATACTACATATTATGCCTCTCGAGAGCCATAACCATGCTTGCCTATTTTACAAGGCATCAGGTTCTCGGCGACCTCGACGTTCACTGTTGCAATCCGTCGGCAGTTTGTGTCAGAACTACGGGACGCGGACCTGACTTGGGAGGATGCATCGGAACTGGCGACCGATCGCTTGGCTTGGAGGCATTGTGCTGTACCCATATGCTCCACATAGGGAGCCAATATGGAATTATGATGGTATGGGTATGGTAAAAATTGTGCCCATTAATGCTTCAAAAGCATGCTTTAAAACACGACAATAATTTTGCTAGTAAAACGTCAACTGGATACTTTTTTTTTAATGTCACATTTGGACTTGTGCCAGATTGGTTATAATAATAAACATTTTTACCATTAAAAAGTTAAAATGGTCAAATAATACTCTACTAATCATAGGTATATTTTATATAAATATATTTAGTATTATTTTTTGCTTCAATGCGATGGTTTCGTGTGGTTCATACAAAATATTTGAATGCGCAGACAGAGACGAAACCCGGACTAGCTTAAAACAACTTGCTTTGATTTATTTACGAAATAATAAATCTATGCAAGATTCCAAATATCTAAATGTTCACACCACTTTACATAATGCGTAAAATAGAGATTTCTATACTTAAAAAAAAAAATTATATAAGGGGATACAGCGCGCTTGTGACAGCTTTTACTAGAACCTAGTAGATCCCAGTGATCACTATTAAGTATTATCACAATGATCACCCTAAAGATGGCGCATGCAACGGTGGCCGAAACGTCGAAGAAGACAAAAATCCTAACACGGATAATCCCAAAAAAACAAAGCAAATAGAATCAACAACGGTGAAAATCTACGCACATATTCTTATCACTTTTATTTTCCAGTTATGTGACTTTTCCTTCAAGGCATTTGATTTATGCGTTACATATAAACAACTATGCATAGGATGGGTGTTTTGTAACAATCTGATTATTATTGCAAAGAGTAGGTGTTATTACATGTTTTTATAGTACCTAATTAAGAGATAGCCTATAATTGGTTTTTATTGTTAGAAATTAATGCTGTATATTTTCAAAGTAAGTGCATGTCTGTTGGCTGTCCCTAAATAAATAAAAATAAAATAAAAATGCTCAAGATGGCGGGCTTCCATTCTGGTACCAATTTGAACGATTGTGTATTTTCGATTAACCGATTGATGATCGAATTTCGCCTACGAGATGGTTTGGTGTTCTTTCGTTTTATTTTACAATATTTACAGACAATGCCATGAATATGAAAAAGAATTGGTAAAATAAAATATCAAAATAATTAATTCTGTTAAACACATTGTTACATTAATATGACGGTGAAAAACAAGCGAAATCATTTTATTTAAAATGTGTCTTTTTAGTAGTAATATTAAATTTTTTTCTCTATTTATTCGTTTATTAAAGAAAAATATTACTACGAAATAGTTTAAAAAAATAAATTTGTCCTCGCTGGGGTAACCGTGCCGAGGACTTAATATAATTTAATTTAATTTAAATTTATTCCACCAATTAAATGTATTGATCAACGTGTTTAAAGTTCAAGAAAAACATTACCTAAATTAATATTCATAAACGAATCATCCAGATAAGCGGCCATTTAGGTTTCGTTTGACGTCAATACTTGGAATAATTTTTAGGTTATTATAGAAACTTTGTAAAATACGCGCAAAATAAGTGCAATAAAAATAATATTCATATTCGTTATAATATTACGGCTTTAAAGTGGTTTTCCTTGATTTGCCCAAAACGTATTATTTTCTTCTGTATAAAAATTTATAATCCATTCCTTAATAGGATAAATAATTTAATTAAATTTAAAAAATACAAATCTGAAATTATTTGTTGGTACAGAACCATAAATATTGTACTGACTAGTATGTACACATTATTTATTGAATCGTACTAAAATACATATTCAAATAAGGTAGTAGGTTTCTTCGCATTCGGAACAAAATCTTCATTGTTATCATCATACCATATCCGCTCCCTATGTGGAGCATATGGAATCCACAAACTGCCTCCAGGCCAAGCGATCGGCCGCCAGCTCCCGTGCTTCCTCCCAAGTCAAGTCCACGTCCCGCAGCTCTAATGCGAACTCCCGACGAATTATTGTCAACAGTAAAACCAGGACGCCGAGAACCTGATGCCTTGTAAAATAGGAGGGCATGGTTAAGGCTCTCGGGAGGCATACGTGGTATATGGCCTAGCCAGCCGAAACGCCTTCGCCGGATGACAGTAGATACCAAGGGTTGCTGTGTCCGTTGCCTCACCTCTGTGCATCTTACAAAGTCAAACCACCGCAGACCTAAAATTCTTCTAAGACACCTATTCTCAAAACTCAGAAGTCTGCTATCTTGGGCCCTGGTTAGGTGCCACGATTCGCAGCCATAGAGGAGAACAGGTGTGATGCAGGAGTTATAAAGGCGGAATTTTGGTTTTTAAACGAGTAAACATCCGATCTCCACATAGCTTTCCTACTGTTGAGTGCGGTGCCCGCTACTCCAAGCCGCACTCCCATTTCTTTCTGAACTCTGCCGTTTTCTGTCATGTACGCTCCAGGTATTTGAAGCTCTCTACCCTTTCGATGACTTGTCCCGACAAAGCCAGGGTGATCTGGGCATCTTGACACGAGATGTTACACATGACAATCTTCATTGTTCTTGTAATAAATATTTAATATTAAATATTACGATTCTATTACTAAAAAGTATAAAAAACAAAGGATGTATGGATTATAATTTATTTTAAGCAACTCTATTATTGTCTTGTGTAACTTCTGATGTTGGTATAATCGTTTTATTTTATTTTCAGTGGTACCATATTGACCGTAATCTTTATGTGAAACCCAACCTTTTTAAATTTAAAACCTTTTCCCTTTTTTTCCCAGGAGCACCTTAATTTAAATTTTGCCGTTTTAAACTGTTGGGGAAAAAAAAAAATTTATTTAAAGTAAAGATTTGGGTTTTTTTTTCTTCTTTTTTCCCTTAAAAAAAAATTTTTCCAAATTTTTTTTAAACCCAAGAAGAAGAACCACTTATTTTTCCTTTTTCCCCCTTTGAAATAGGTGCATTTAAATTTATAAATTTTTTTAATTTTTTTGGGCCCGTTGGGTTTTTTTTGGGATTTTTCCCTTTTTTTAAAGGGTCCCCCAAATGAAAAAAAATTAAAAAGTTTTTTAATCTTTTGAACAAAAACCTGGGGTATTTTTAATTTTTAAAAAAAAGTTAAACAAAAAGTTTAGCTTTTGGAAGTAAAATTTTAAAGGGTCCGAAAAATTGTAAAAACCCCCCAAGAAATAATTAAAAAAAAATTTACCTGTTTTGGGGTTTGCTAAACTAAAGATAAAAAAAAAAAAGGTTCAAATTTTTGTTTAAAAAAAAAATTTTAATCAAATTTTGTTTTATTAAAATAAAATTTTTTTTTGGGGGCGTTTGAATTCCCTAGCCGAATTTGCCTTTTCCCCTTAAAAAAGGGGCGGGATGATTGCGTTTTGGTTTTTTCCAATAAAAAGGTGGCCCTATTTTTCAAAATTCAAGGGAAAAAAAGGGTAATTTTTTTAGTAGTAGTTCATAAGTTAAAAAAACAAAAATTGGGGGTTTTTAAAATTTAAACCCTTTAAGGTTTCGAAAGGGTTTTTAAAAAAAAAACATGGATATTGTTTTTTTTTTAAATAGGAAAATTTAATCGTTTTAATTAATATTTTTTTTTTATTTGAAAATTTGAATTTTAAATTTAAAAAAAGGGAAACAGGTTTAAAACCCTACTACAAAAATCAAAAAATTTGAATATTTTTTGTTAAAATAAAAATTTTTTTTACGTTTTTTAAAAGATAAATCGTTAAATAAAATAAATGTTATAATATTAAAGGTCAAGACTGTTGTATAGTGCATTTACAATATTGTGAATTGAAATAAATAAAATTTACACAAAAGTACCATAAACAGTTTAAAAATATTTAACAAAAAAATATAAAATAATAATAACTATTCATTGAACACGAGAAATTTCTATTCTAATTGTTTAATGGGATGGTTACTAATAAATCAACATAATTTAGTATAAAAATATGATACAGAAGCGAAACACGCGCCAGTCTTTCGGCAATCATTAGCGAATGCAGTTCATTAGACAAAGTCACCTTTCGAACAGTATCGAAATCGTATGTAAATAACACACATACGTAATGTAATAGATGACACTGACATATTTTTTTCTATTTGACAATAATATTCGGAGCTCTCGAAATCGAGTTTGTAACTTTACCTCCCATGGCAACGACAAAGATGGGTCTCAAACGGCAGTGTTGTGTTTTGCCTGACGATTATATTTTTCGATTTCTTTGTGCGGGGGTGATGATGAGGGGTTGAAGAAGGAATTCTCTGTGTACTATGGACTGGCGATAACAGCACATCGGAGGAGGGGAGTCAGTGTACGAGGGCAACTGGCCAGGACTGCGCAAGGAATCAGGAACAGGGACATATGGGACCATGAAGCGTTCGTAATTTCTTTTTTAGTTGATTTAGCAAATCTGGGTAAGAAAAAAAATTATCACAAAAATATGCCACCTAGTTCAGACCTGGAGTTTTTCGGTATAACTATTTGCGGTTTTTCCATATAGGTACTTTATCTGCTGAGCTTACGTTAAATTACGCAGAGCGATAGTAGTATAGTAGTCATATAAAAACTTTAGATGTGAAAACGATAATAACTTATTATTAATTACAAAAGAAAGGAGCCAACGGCCCATAAAATATACATTAATTAATGTTTATTTAATTTTATTTTTTAAGTTATATATTTGCTACTTCGTTCTATTTCATGTTATCTGCTGTACTCTCTATTACTAATTTTCCCTTAACTGCACATAATGTGCATAGGACACTGCGTTGGAATCCAAGTGCAGTGAAACTTGATCGATTGTTTACGAGTATATAAAAATTAAGAAGATCATCCTTAATGAAACAGCACCAGCCCACCGTGGGCCTTTCCCGTCAAAATTCAACCCCAAAATGAGTACATTGTAAATAGTTCAACCATGATCAAACATACTATCGCATGATATTCAAATGATCAAGGCACAAGGATAACGCTGCACTGTTGTACCAACGAATTACCTCCGAGCACTACCAAAGCAGGGATCACCAATAAGTTTTGTTTTTTAGATAAAAAGCAAAGTATGCAATCTTATAATATTTGCTCATATTTCAATTTGTAAAATACTGCTTATCATAAAACTAAGCACATTTTTGCTTTGAAAATAAGGAATCAAGTCGGGCGCCGGGGTGGGGATTCGAACCGGTGATCTTTTAGACACAGAGACGGCGACGCTACACCGATCCCCAAATGTAACATGAAGAAAACGGGTCAGTCGATCCAACGTCGATAAATGCACTGTAACGACCTGTAACTACGAGTACATGTAGATATATTGTATCGGTGACGGAAGAAAATAGCTTAAACTAACTAAACTAACTAATCCCATCACTGCCAATTTCCTGAAGGGGCAATGCAGAGAGGATAGAACGGCCACACCGACTCTGTCCAGCCATACTTCTCTTGCTCTCCCTCACACATCATACATCTTCTCATGCACGCACGTCGATTATTTCCGACTTCGTACATGCCCACAATTACAGCACCTTGTTTTACTTGATCATAGCCATGACCCTTCACACGGCCTATCCTCGACTTTCTGCATATCATGTACAGTCGCATACCATAATATTATTTTTAAGTGCCGTACTCTTTCATCATCCATTCGCTCTACATGATGCGTGAACCAACGTAAAAGACCTTTCTTAATTTTGTCGATAATGCTTATCTCAGCCTTATGCATTCTGCTCTAATTTCAACATTATGTGCACCTAATCATAATAGTTTTACTTTCAAGCATTTGTTTTAACTTGATCATTGCCCTGTCCCCATTCTCGGCCTTCCGACGGAAGAAAAAAGCTTATCTATTAACATAATTAATATCATTGAATGCAATAAGTAAAATTGTTACGAAATACGCATGAAACGTTTGTCCAGTGGATGGACGCGTCGGGCCGTGCCTACCACGAAGCTTTACTGGGGCGGCACGTAACTGGATGGGCAACAGCCGGCAGTGCGCGGCCAGCATGGTCCAGCAAGCGGGGCGCCGTAGACGCCCCACTCCCCCCGCATCGTCCGCGCATGCACCTGCCGCACACCCAGCCGCCCTCACCCCTGGCCTACTACGGCGCCTACTTCACGCACGACTCCCCCTTCATGAGGGCCGAATAATTATGATAAGGGGGTAGGACTAGAAAGATATCAAAGGGAATTCCCTCTTTTTTCCCCGGGAAATTTAAATTAGGAATGATTTTTTCCCCTTTTAGTTACCGCCCCGTGCGTTTTTGCATCGTTTATTTTTTCAATAATTTTTTTATTTTTAAAAAAATAAAAAAAAAATGAAAACCGAAACGGGTTTGATAAAAAAATTTTTATGTGAAAAAATTCTTTGGGTTTCTAAGGGAAATTTTCCAGGGAAAAAATCGGGTTTCGTTTTTAAAGGGAAACGGCCGCGATTCACGTGGTGGAATATGTTTCTTAACCCCTTATTACTAAAAACTGCTATTATTATAATAAGCTTATAGTGTTATGCCTATATCACTGAAATTTCAAGATATTGGTTCAAACGATATTTGAACTCTTTTTTTTGTCACTTTCCCCCAACTTAATAAAAATTTTTAATTATTTTGATAAAACCAAGCAAAGTTAAAATAAAAGTATTTTGCTCACTTCCATTTTTATTTATTTGCCAGTTAGCGCTTTCCCCCCCTGTTTTTTGGGCTTCTTCAGACGGGAAAACCATGTTGTACAAAAAAAAAGAAATAAATAACTTTTTTACAATTTTAATTTTAAAAAACCCCCATGGGGTATGAGAAAAGTTTGGACCGGCCTTTTCCCATGAAACCGTAGTTCAGACGTAAACTTCCGAAGAATTAAATCCCTTTTAAGAATTTCCCGGCTTTGTGACATTGATTTTTTTTTTTTTTATTGATTTTTTAAAAGAAATTCCTTTTTAAAAGTAAAGGAAAGGGGGGGACGAAACTTTTAAAAGCATTAGTATTTTTAAATTTTTGGGTTTGGGGGGAAAAGGCTCCTGATTCCGCCTTCCTGGTTTGGGTTTTTTTCGGGTTTAGGAATTTTTTATGCCCTTGTTGAGAATTAAATAAAAAAAAAAATAAAGGGTATTTTTATAAAACCCAAATTTAAAAAAAATTTTTTTTAAATTTTTTTTAAAAAATTTTTTTTTCCGTTGAAAATTTTTTAAAAAAAATTTTTTAAAAAAACCTTAAACCAATTTTACTAAAAAAAAAAACGATTGGACTTTTTTTAAATCTTCCCAAATTTAATTAAAAAAAAATATTAAAATTTAAAAATTATTAAATAAGTGCGCCTTTTTTAAAATTTATCTTCAAAACCCCCTTTTTGGGAAGTAATTAAATTTTAAAATAATTTTATTTTAAATAAAATGACTTTTTAAATAAAGGAGCACAAAAATTTGAAAAAGGAATAATGAATAATTTTTGGGGGATTTTAACTTTTACTTCCCAAATTTTGTTATAAAATACCAATTAATCAAACTAAAATTTTATTTTGGGGGGTTTTTTTTAAAAATTTTTTAAATTTTTGGGGTTAAATTTTTTTGTTATTTTTATCATTTTAAAAAAAAATTTAAATTTGGATTTTTAATAAAAGGGGATTGATTTGGGAAATTTTCCCTAATTCACGTAAATTTGTTTCCAAAGTTATAAGGGGGGGTTGAAATTTTATTAAGAACCCCCTTGCCAAAAAACCCCCTTCTGGTCCCCAAAAGTTGAAATAATTAAGAAAATTTTTTCATCAAAGGGGAAAAAATTTAAACTTTTAGTAGAAAAAAGGGGAATTTTTTTATTTCCAAAACCATATCCCTGGAGTTTCCAAGAAACATGCCTGGGGGGGGGAAAAAGGTGAAAATTGAAAATTCCCTTTTAATTTACGCCCCAAAACATTTTTGGGGCCCGTAAAAACCTTTTCCTCTTTCTACAAAAACCTTCCCACAGGAAAAGGGAAAAGGGTTTTTAAGAAAGCTGACATGACAAATGGGCAATTAAAATTTAAAACTTTTTTAGAAAGTTTTAATAAAAAAACCCTTTTTTAAAAACATAAAAATTTTCCAACAAAAAAGGGAATTACTTAAAAACCCCTTTTAAATTCCTAAAATTTTTGAAAATTTGAACAAAAAAACGCCTTTCTGCCAAAAACCCGCCCCAATTCCCTTTTTAAAAAAATTTTTTAAATCTCTTTTCTATGTCAAAATTTTAAAAATTTAAAAATCCATTTTCAAAAATTGATTCACTTTTTTGCGAAAGTTGATTTTTTGAGTAGTCTTCATAGGCGATATGTGTATGTGGGGTTTTTTCCCCAAATAAAGGCCAAACCTTTTTTTTTAAATTTTTTAACAGGGGGTTTATAATAACAATGCACGGAAATTTTTAAATTTTAATTATATTTATTTTTTTTAAACTTTGTAATAAATTTAAAACAAAAATATGGGTGTTATTTTAAATGAAACACGCACCATCTACAAACTTTTAAGGGGCCATTTAAAATCGTGAAGGGGGGAAATTTAAAAAAAAGGCCCTTTTAGGGACAAAAGCATTTTTTGTGTAACCTACTATTAGGGAAAAAGGAAACGGACGCGCCGCGAAGGCTTTTGGGGTTAGTGGGCCATATTTTCAATTATGCCTCTCGGGGCCATAACCAGCTTGCCTTTTTTTACAAGGCACCCGGGTTCCCCCGGCGCCTCGACTTCCTTTTGCAACCCTCGGCATTTGTGCCCAAAAAAAAAGGGGCCCGGGGAAACCTGATTTGGGGGAGGATGCTCGGAACGGGCGACCGATCGTTTTGGCTTGGAGGCTTTGGGCCTGAACCCAAATGCCCAATAGGGAGCCAATATGGTTTTATGATGGTAGGGGGTAGGAAAAAAATTGGGGCCTTAATGCTTAAAAAGCTTGTTTTAAAAAACCCGACAATTTTGCTAGTAAAACTTTTAACTGGATATTTTTTTTTTAATGTCACATTTGGACTTGTGCCAGATTGGTTTTTAAAAAATAAACATTTTTTCCCTTTAAAAATTTTGGGTTAAAATAAACCTACTAATAAAAGGTTTTATTTTATATAAAATTTTTTAGTATTTTTTTTTGGGCTTCAATGCAGGGTTTGGGTGGGGTTTCATACAAATATTTGAATCCCGCAGGACAAGACAAAACCCCGGACTGCTTAAAACAATTGCTTTGTTTTTATTTACGAAATAAAAAATTTCTATCCCAAATTCCAAATACAAAATGTTCACACCATTTTAACTAATCGTAAAATAGAGTTTTCTATACTTAAAAAAAAAAATTTTATAAGGGGTTTAAGCGCGTTTGTGACAGCTTTTACTAGAACCAAGTGGGACCCCAGTGATCCTTTTAAGTTTTTTACACAATGTTCACCCTAAAGATGGCGCATGAAGGGTTTGGCCGAAACTTGGGAAGAAGACAAAAATCCGAAAAGGATAACCCAAAAAACCCAAAGCAAAATTCAAAAGGAAAAAAATCTACGCACATATTTTATCACTTTTTTTTTCCATTTTTGGATTTTTCCCCTTCCCGGGCCCATTTGTTTTTATGCTTTACATAAAAATCAACTATGCATAGGATGGGTGTTTGTAAAAATCTGATTATTTTTTCAAAGAGTAGGTGTTTTTACATTTTTTATAGTCCCTAATAAAGAGATACCCTATAATTGTTTTTTATTGTTAAAATTAATGCTGTTTTTTTAAATTTAAGTGCATGCGGGTTGGATTCTGGTACCAATTTGAACGATTGTGAATTTTCGATTAACCGATCTGATGATCGAAATTCGCCTACGAGAAGGTTTGGTGTTCTTTCGTTTGTATTTTACAATATTTACAGACAATGACATGAATTATGAAAAAGAATTGTAAAATAAAATATCAAAATAAATAAATCTCTGTTAAACACATGTTACATTAATATGACGGTGAAAAACAAGCGAAATCATTTATTTTAAAATGTGTCTTTTTAGTAGTAATATTAAAATTTTTTTTCTCTATTTAATTCGTTTATTAAAGAAAAATATTACTACGAAATAGATTAAAAAAATAAATTTGTCCTCGCTGGGGTAACCCGTGCCGAGGACATAATATAATTTTAATTAATTTAAATTTATTCCACCAATTAAATGTATTGATCAACGTGTAAAAGTTCTCGTACTAAAATACATATTCAAATAAGGTAGTAGGTTTCTTCGCATTCGGAACAAAATCTTCATTGTTATCATCATACCATATCCGCTCCCTATGTGGAGCATATGGAATCCACAAACTGCCTCCAGGCCAAGCGATCGGCCGCCAGCTCCCGTGCTTCCTCCCAAGTCAAGTCCACGTCCCGCAGCTCTAATGCGAACTCCCGACGAAATATTGTCAACAGTGAAAAACCAGGACGCCGAGAACCTGATGCCTTGTAAAATAGGAGGGCATGGTTAAGGCTCTCGGGAGGCATACGTGGTATATGGCCTAGCCAGCCGAAACGCCTTCGCCGGATGACAGTAGATACCAAGGGTTGCTGTGTCCGTTGCCTCACCTCTGTGCATCTTACAAAGTCAAACCACCGCAGACCTAAAATTCTTCTAAGACACCTATTCTCAAAACTCAGAAGTCTGCTATCTTGGGCCCTGGTTAGGTGCCACGATTCGCAGCCATAGAGGAGAACAGGTGTGATGCAGGAGTTATAAAGGCGGAATTTTGGTTTAAACGAGTAAACATCCGATCTCCACATAGCTTTCCTACTGTTGAGTGCGGTGCCCGCTACTCCAAGCCGCACTCCCAGTTCTTTCTGAACTCTGCCGTTTTCTGTCATGTACGCTCCCAGGTATTTGAAGCTCTCTACCCTTTCGATGACTTGTCCCGACAAAGCCAGGGTGATCTGGGCATCTTGACACGAGATGTTACACATGACAATCTTCATTGTTCTTGTAATAAATATTTAATATTAAATATTACGATTCTATTACTAAAAAGTATAAAAAAACAAAGGATGTATGGATTATAATTTATTTTAAGCAACTCTATTATTGTCTTGTGTAACTTCTGATGTTGGTATAATCGTTTTATTTTATTTTCAGTGGTACCATATTGACCGTAATCTTTATGTGTGTGCTAAGTACAGTGTATGAGGGTAAAATTGAATACTTATACACTATCACACCAAAAGGAAATAACAGTAAGTAATAATATATAGGTAATACAAAATACAAATAACCAAATTTAGCTA
This sequence comes from Micrasema minimum, assembly GCA_022494985.1. Classification (NCBI taxonomy): domain Eukaryota; kingdom Metazoa; phylum Arthropoda; class Insecta; order Trichoptera; family Brachycentridae; genus Micrasema; species Micrasema minimum. The sequence goes on along the minus strand of JAGVSP010000200.1, from coordinate 42,485 downwards.
CATATTTTGATTCATGAATATTTTTAAAACTTAAGTCATATTATGTATTCACATGAAAAATCAATGCAATTATTAATGAAATTTTGATACACCCTTTTTAAAATGAGAAATTGAAAAATTTACCAATTCGATTTATGTTAGAAGCACTCACTTTGTAGTTATTATAAAAAACAAAGTTTTTTCATTGAAATAGTTTATAATACCAATTCACTTATTTTTAAAAACAAAGAATACATTGTATTTTAGTAAAAAAAATATAGTTTTACCTTTCTTAAGATTTTAATTAACTATCAATTAAAATTATTTACAGATAATGAAGCTCAAAGATTTGACGATGATCAAAATCTCACATATTGGGAGAAAATCCTTCTCTGTTTTAGTTACTCAAGAAACGCCAAATCGTTATTTAACTTAGATGTTGTTGAGGATGGCAATCTTTCCTTTTTACCGATCCATGGATTGAGGTAAGGTATTTTATTTTTCTTGTCTTTTTAGCCTATTATGGTCATATACGAAACACCCCCAAAAAAATTTTTTTAAAATTTTTTTTGGTTTTTTAAAAACCTTTAAAAAGGTTTTTTTTAAAAAAAAATTTTTTTTCCTTTTTTTTTTTTGAAAAATTTTAAAAAAAAAAATTTTTTTCCCCAAAAAAAAAAAAAAAAAATTTTTAATTTTTTTTTTTTTTCCCCCTTTTTATTTTTCCCAAAAAACGGGAAAAAAGGAAAAATTTTTTTTTTTTTCCCTTTAAAAGGGGGAAAAAAAAATTTTTGGAAAAAATTTTATTTAAAAAATTTAAAAAAAATTTAAAAAAAAGGGGGAAAAAAAAAATAAAATTTAAAAAAAAAAAAAAAGGAAAAAAGGGAAAAAAAACCCCCCCAAAAAAAAAAATTTTAAAAAAAAAATAAAAAAAAAAATTTAAAAATTATAAATTTCCCCCCACTTGCCCTTTAAAATTTTTAAATTTTCCCGGGGGACGGTTTCCCCGGGTTTTTAAAAATTTTTTTTTTTTTTTTTTTGTTTTGGTTTTTTTGGGGGGGGTTTAAAAATTTTTTAAAAAAAAAAATTAAAAAAATTTTTTTTAAAAAAAAAAATTTTTTTTAAAAATTTTAAATTTTTTAAAAATTTTTTAAAAAAAAAAAAAAATTTTTTGATAATTTTTTTTTTATTTTAAAAAAAGGGAGTATTATTTTTTTTTTTTTTTAAAAATTTTTTTTTTTTTTTTTTTAAAAATTTTTTTTTTTTTTTTAAATTTTTAAATTTTTAAAAAAAAAATTTTTTTTATTTAATTAAAAACCCCCCGGGGTTTTTTTTTAAGGAAAAAAAAAAATAAAAAAATTTAAAAGGGAATTTCAAATTTTTTGGGGGGAAAATTTTTTTTTAAAAAAAAAAAAATTTTTTTTTTTGGCCCTTTTTTTTTTCCCCCAAGGAAAAATTTTTTTTGGGGGGTTTTTAAAAAATTTTCCCTTTTTGGAAACTTTTTAAAAAATTTTTTTTTTGGGAACCCAAAAATTAATTTGGGAATGTTTTATTTAATAAAAACCCTTTCCCCCCACCAGGTTTTTTTTTTGGGGGTTTTTTTTTGGGAAAATTTTTTAAAACTTTTTAAAAATTTTTTTAAAAAAAAAAAAAAAAAAAATTTTTTTAAAAAAAAAAAAAAAAAAACCCCCCTTTTTTTAAAAAAAAAAAAAAAATTTTTTTTTTTTTTTTTTTTTTCCCCTTTTTTTTTAAAAAAGGGGAAAAACCTTTTTTCCTGGAAATTTTTAGGAAAAATTTTTTTTAAAAAAAAATTTTTTTTTTTTTAAAAAAACCCCCCCCCTTCTTCCAAAATTTGTCCCGGGGGAAAAAAAAAAAGGGGGGGTTTTTTTGGGGGGTTTTTTTTTTGGGGTTTTTTTTTGGGGGGTTTTTTTTAAATAAAGGGGGTTTTTTTTTTTTTTTTAATTTTGGGGTTTTTTTTGGGGGGGAAAAAGGGGGGGGTTTTTTTTTTTTCCCCAAAAATTTCCCCCCTTTTTGGGGGGGGGGGGGTTTTTTAATTTTTTTTTTCCCCAAAAAAAATTTTTTTTTAAAAAAAAATTTTTTTTTTCCCCTTTTTTTAAAAAAAAATTGGGGGAAAAATTTTTTAAAAAAAAATTTTTTTAAAAAAAAATTTTTTTTAAAAAAAAAGGGGAAAAAAAAATTAAAAAACCCAAAAAAAATTTTTTTTTTTAAAAAAAAAAATTTAAAAAAAAAAGGAAATAAATAAATTCCCTTTAAAAAAATTTTTTTTTTTTTTAAAAGGGGGGAAAAAATTTTTTTTTTGGAAAAAAGAAAAAAAAGGGGGTTTTAAAATTTGTTTTTTGAAAAAATTTTTTTTTTTTTTTTTTTGGGGGTTTTTTAAAAAAAAAAAAAAAAAATTTTTTTTTAAAAAAAAAAATTTTAAAATTTTTTTTTCCTTTTTTTAAAAAAAAAAAAAAAAATTTTTTTTTTTAAAAAATTATTTAAAATTTTT